>PVJH01002743.1:0-159837 GCA_004026705.1 Nesogale talazaci | reverse complement strand
TTATTTTCTTTTTTATGTATTATTTTCTTACCCCTTCTACTCCTTTCACTTTGTTGACTGGCACATTTAATCTATTCACATACAATTTAATTCTTGATCGCAGGAATGGATTTGTTGCTGATATTTTCACATTTTTGTATGTGGGACTGTTGGTTTATTTATTCCACATTTTTTTTTTGCTGAATCATTGTTGATTGTGACTTTTATTGCCATTCTCTTCATTACTGTTGTTTTTGTTGTGATTACGTGGTGCCATCAAGTCAATTCCTATCCATATTGACCTTATGCACAACAGAAAGAAGCAATGCCTCGACCTATGCCATCTTCATGATTGTTCCATATAACTCCTTTTTTTGCACCCAAGGTGTCAGTCAATTTTTATTTCATTATTATTCTCCAGGATGACAAATCAAATACATTAATTCTTCTTTGTTTTTCTTCAATGTCAAGCTTTCATATCCATATAAAGCAATTGAAAATATTATGACTTCAATCAGGCTTTTTACTCCTCAAAGGACCACATTTGCTTTTAAAGAGGTCTTGTTGATTTACCTAAGTTTTTTTTTCTTATCACTTAACTGTTTTTTCCATGAGCAATGATTGTGGGTCCAAGGAAGCCAAAAATCCTGGACAACTTCAATTTTTTTTATTATATTTATCCTAATATTGGTTCAGTTGTGAATATTTTGGTCTCTTATGTATTAAGTTGCAATTCATACTGTAGACTGCAACCCTTGATTTACATCAGTAAGTGCTTCAAGTCCTCCTCCCATTCAGGACATTAGGTTGCCCTCTGTATCTGACATGTTTTTAATAAGACTTCCTTATTATGTCACATTCTTCTTATATAATTCAACTCCTTTGAATATTTGGTCAGCATTCTGATCAAATGAGTATGGTGAAAGGATATAACCCTGACACACACTATTTCTGGTTTTAAACCATACAGTATTTCCTTGTTCCATTTGCATAACTGCCTCTTGGTTATGTAAAAATTCTGTAGGGGCATAATGAAATGTACTGAAATTTCCATCATTTTCAAGATTATCTATTTTTTGTGATGATTCACAAAACTGGATTTTGTTTTATACTAAATAAAGCACAAGCAGACATCTTTCTGACAGTCTGTTTTCAACCACGATCCATCTGACGTCATCAACGATATCTCTTGTTCTTCATGCTCTTATGAATCTGGTCTGAACCCCTGGTAGCTCCCTGTTAATGTACCTTTAATCACCCATCGTTGGATGATGGTGCACAAAATTTTACTTGCATGTGATGCCATTGATGCTGTTGTTAAGTGCCTTTAAGTCAGCTCCAATCCATACCCACTCTTTGCACAACAGAAGAACATGGTCCTGCTTCTTCTTCACAATTGTTCCTATACCTGAGTCCATTGATGCAGTCACTGTGTCAATAAATCTCATTGAATGTTTTCCTCTTTTTTGCTGCCCTTACATTTTACCAAACATGATGTGCTTCTCCAGGGACTGGTCTCATCTGGCACTATGTCCTAAATAAGACTAAGTCTTGCCATCCTTGCCACTAAGTAGAACCACGCTAGCCTTACTTCATCTAATAAATATAGTTTTGGCCTTCTAACAATTCATAGTAATTTCAATATTCTTCTCCAGCACTACAGTTGAAATACATTGGCTCGTCTTCTGTCTTCTCTACTCATTATACAATTGTAACATGCATATGATGCAGTGGAGAAAACCATGTCTTGGGTAAGAAGCACCTTAGTCCTCAAAGTAACATATTTGCTCTTTTTAGGGGGGCATCACTGCCCTCTGGTGATTGTGGGAGCTACCCGGCCTTGCTCCTGGAGAGCTGCTGCTGGATTTGAACCGCCAAGTCCGTGGGCCGCAGTACCGCACTCAACCACTACACCACCGGGGCTCAGCCCGTACCATCTTTTCTTTTCAATACTCAACAGAGGTCTTGTGAAGCAGATTTACACAATGTGATGTGTCTCTTGATTTTTTTCTGCTGCTTCCATGAGCACTGATTGTGGATCCAAGCAAGGCAAAATCCTTGAAAACTTCCATGATTTCTCCATTTATCCTGATGCTACCTATTGGTCATGATGAAGATTTTGGGCTTCCTTACATTGAGCTGTAATCCATCCAGGCTGCAATCCTTGCTCTTCATAAGTAATGATTTAATTCCTCCCCCCTTTCAGCAAGTAAGGTTGTATCATCTACATACCACAGATTAATGTCTTCTTCCAATCCCAATGCCACATTCTTTTATATATCACCCATCTTCTATATGGATTTTCTTAGCATATATAAAAAGAATGGTGAAAGGATACAGCCTAGATACACAACTTTTCTGATTTTACGTCATGCAGTATTCCCCGCTTCTATATCATTATCAATATGCAAGTTCCAAATGAGCACAATGAAGTGCAACAGAATTACCATTCTTCTCAAGTTTAGCCACACTTTATTGCCATCCCACAACTGAATGTCATTGCATAGCTAATGAAACACAACTAAACATGGTTCTATATCTCTGCTTTGAGTCAAGATTCACCTATCATCCGTGATGTCATCCCTCATTCCATCTCCTCTTCTTAATCCAGCCTGAACCTCTGGCAGCATCCTCTCAATGTACTGCTGCAACCCTTGTTGGATACTCCTAAGTATCAATGATCTCCACTATCTGCAATTTGAGCATTCTATCAGTTCATTTCTCTTTGGAATGAACACATATAGATCACTTCAAGTCAGTGCGTCTAGTAACTGTCTGTGTCACTCCGGGTAAACTAGAGGAACAAATTTCATAGACACGCATATAAATATAGGAAAATGTTTATATACAAGAGGAACAGAACATTGAGAAAACATCCCAGCCCAGTCCAACCCAAAGTCACAAGTCTGATATTAGCTCATTTGCCCAAAATCAGTCTATTAAGTCTCCTTCCGACTCACGAAGTCACAGGTCAAGGGGTCCCAGAATCCCAGCACTGGCAGGGGTCTCCACATGACTCCCCGCTTCCAGGGTTCAGGGTCCATCAACAGTAGAAGCAACTCATCACTGGCAGAGGTCTCCATGTGGCCGCCCCAGCTTCAGAGGTCTACCTCTATCAGGGCAAAGCGGTGTGGTTTCTCCACTGGCTCCTCTAGCTTCTCGGATGCTACCATCTTGTCTCCTCTGTGATTAATCATCTCTGAGACTAACTCACAACAACTGGGGAAGATATCTTCTTATCTTCATGAGGGAAATATCACGAGATTTCCCAGAAGTCTCAGGAGAAAACCATGCCCACATAGAGGCCTCATTGTCTACTCAATGGCTATCTCCAGTTGAACAGGCTAGACTCCACCCCTACATTTCAATAATACAATTAACATAAGCACATGACTGTCACACTGTCTTTCAAATGTCCTGGCATCGATCAGTGATTCCTTCCAGTGCTCCATCATCTTTTGAATATTTCAATTTGTCTCTCATCAATTTCTTGTGTCTTGTTTTTTTGGCTAATGCTTTCAGTACAGTCTGAATTTCTTCCTTCAGCACCATTGTTTTTTGCTCAGATGTCACCTCCTGAAATGGTGGGATGCTGACTTGATCTTTTTGCTGAAGTGACTTTGTATACTCTTTCCCTCTTCTGTTGATGCTTCCTATATCATTCAATATTTTGCCTAACGATTATTTTACTATTTTATTTTTGAGACTTGTCTTACTCTTTACTAAATTGCTTTCACCTTTCTCTTAATTTTGATGAGAATGATTAAGTTTCTTCTAGATTTTTCTATAATTTATGTACTTCTCCTTGAGGTAAAATCAATCTGTTCTATTTTGAAATCCACTTGACTTTCTCTCCATTTGAAGGCTTTAGAACTCTACTGTTCTTTCTACACACTTTGCAGCTGTCTTTGTTATAGTTTGCTATGTTTGGTTTCCTGTCTTTTTCTTGTAGATTTGGTTTATTTTATGTGGAATATTTCTATATCTGTGTTAACTTCTGGGTAGAATTGTCATATATACTAACTTCAGCATGTTCCTTATAGTTGCTGATTTCTTGTCCAAGGTATTTCTTTTACTTAGTTTTCCTTTAGTATTACTATGAAATAGATCTGAATTGCATAAATTCCTTTTATTTTGATTTTCTTTAACTATGTTTATTTCACTTTCATATTTGAGGAACAATTTTGTACGGTATATTATTCTTCCTTGATGTTTTCCATACTTTTATATGTGCCATCCTGACAGGTGGCTAGATTAGGGGCAAAGTTGATTGCTTTCACTAAAGCCTGCACCAAATGAAAATTAGCTGTCCATGCCACAATAAAGAGGTTGGGAAGAAATTGAGCACTCTAATTAGACACGTGTGGGTCTATGGGAAAAGGCAGAACTGAACATGCTCAGACAAAAGCCACCTCGGCGCCGGTGAAAGTAAACCTGGTCATTATCTAGGCACATGCCATCACGGAGGTGCATTTAGCCTCTGTCAGTTGGGTAGGCCAACACCCTTAAGCACCCCTCAACAACCAGTGGGGCTGAGAAGGCATAAAAGTACATCTTTAGAAGGCTGTAACGCTAACAATAACCCTAACGGTATCCCTAACAAGAACTCTAACCCTGACCCTACAAAAATGGCATTCCAAAATCTACTTTCATGTACAATATTTATGCTTGTGTTTCTAGACTTTGCAAAGGCATTTTACTATGCGAATCATCGCAAAGCTATTTGCAAGCTTGAGAAGAATGGAATTCCGGAACACTTCATAGTTTACCTTTGGAGCCTGTACATGATCAGAGATAGTTGTGCAAATAGAACACAAGAATATTTCATGATTTAAAATCAGGAAGGGTGTACATCAGTGTTGTGTCCTCTCATCATGCTTATTCAATCTGTAAGCTGAGCAAATATCAGAGGATCCCAATTTATTAAGAAGCATTCAGCATCAGGATTGGATGTGATATGCTTATGATGCCCCCTTGCTTGACGATACAAAGGAAAAGCTTATTCATGAAGAGCAATGATGATACGTAACAACAAGGAGAATGACTCAGTTGCACCCTGGAATAAAAATCTGCCAATCTGCATCTATATTGCGTATAACCAAGGAAACCATAGGGCACATTATTCTGCTCTGTGTCACTTGAGATCACCAGGAATAAAAATTGGTGTGAGACCATTGGGTTAGTTGTTGTTTATGAACAGCATGGATTTGAAGCTAGAAGTAGAGGTGTGATTCCTCATGAGAATGGACTTCCAGGACTCTCACAGAACTTTTACTTTTCTCCTTCCTCATCCATTAATTTAATAGGCCATGAGAGATTGGGGTTATGTACATCAATTACTCTAATTATGAGCTCTGCAAGTTGCATTCTAAAAGACATAGAAGGATAAATGACTAGTTCGTGTTTCTGATCCTTCAGAGTGCCCAGGCCAGTCCCAACAGACTACATACATGGGTCTCTTCTTTCAAAACCTTCACCAGCATCATGACTCTAATATCTGAGCTGCCTTTCTGCCAGTCCTGAGAAAGGAGACTTGGCTCTAATTTCCTGCCAGGCAGGGGATCAACAATGGATTCACACTCTTTGGAAATGTTCCAGAATAAAAGCCATGCAACCCAGTAAGTGCAGATGGATACTGGAATATAGGAGCATTACTTTAGATCAGAAAGACCAACAAGACAGCGAGCATAGCATCAAAGGAGTGTCTAGGATTAAAAGGTTCAGTTAAGACGCCTATGAAGTTTAGATTCTTTGGACTGGTAAGGATCTGAAATCTCTCTGATTGATAGTTCTGCTCTCCACTGTTTCTCCTTAACGAACAGATTGCCCCACAGAGTAGAAAGCGAGTCCCACTAAACTGTCAGATGGGGTCTCTGGGTGGTGAGTCTGTTTAGTGCTCTTGGATGTTCATGGAAATTTGTGGTTCGACTCAACCCAGACAAAACTCAGAAGAAATGCCTTGTAATCCAGATCCAAAAGTTTAGCTGTGAAACTCTATGTATCACAGTTCACATATGATATATGAGTCATGTAACATGAGCATCACCACGAGTCAGATTTGACTGTGTAGTAACTCGTGTTATTTTTATTAAGCAGTTCCTTAGTAAACAGCAATAACAATGAAGACACAGTTGCTGGTGGAGTTGATTTAGAGTCATGGCAGCCACAT
Organism: Nesogale talazaci; assembly: GCA_004026705.1. Taxonomy (NCBI): domain Eukaryota; kingdom Metazoa; phylum Chordata; class Mammalia; order Afrosoricida; family Tenrecidae; genus Nesogale; species Nesogale talazaci. Next base: position 153,689 of record PVJH01002743.1, on the reverse strand, counting down.
ATGTTGCAGGGCTTACATGCTGTTCTTATAAAAATCACGCTTTCCTTGCTAGGTGCCTCTGGATGGGTTGTAACTGGTAACTAGATGCCTAATATTTTTTGCTCACCCGGAGATTTTAAACTACCACTTAAACTCTGTGGGACAACCATGAGGACAAAGATGCAAATAAGGATGACATCCAAAATTTGACTAAAACCACTTTAAATACTTCTTAGAGCTCTAACTGAGCTATGTGGAGTGTTAGGGGCATTTTTGTTGTTTTTTTTTTTTCAAATGACTTGCAGCCTCACCAGCACCCTTCAAGATACATATGCATAGATTATTATTATTTTGCAAGTAATACAAAACAAACAAACTTACAGCCAAGGAATTGATTGGGACTCAGAGTAAGCCTATAGGGAAGGGTAGAACTGCCCTTGTGAGTTTCTGAATCTGTACTTTTATTTTTTTGGGGGGGGGCATCACTGCCTCTGGTGGTCATGGGTACTACCCAGTACTGCTCCTGAGAGCTGCCGCTGGATTTGAACCACCAAGCCCGCGGGCTGCAGTCCCGCGCTCAACCACTTAAGCCACTGGGGCTCAGCCTGAGTCTGTTCTTTTTATGAGAATAGAAAAGTTCATTTTCCTCCATTTTTACTGAGAAGAAATGTATTTAACCACAATTTGGTGTCATGGTATAGAGGGTTACATGATAGGCTGCTAACCACAATTTCAGCAGTCTATCACTCTGTGGGAGAAAAATGATGCTGTCTGATGGCCTGAAGTTTCCCAACCTTAGAAACCCAAAGGCGTCCTTCTAGTCTGCCCTATAACATTGCTAACACTAGAATCGCATCAATGGCAGTGGGTTTTAAAGGTGGACTCAGGATTAAAACTAGACAATAAGGCTATATTCAAATACAACTTAATGGTCATTCTAACCTGACAACACATCTACCCTTTATCTACCTGGGTCAGTCCAGATATAGTGCTTTGGGGATAATCACCCAATCTCATTCATTTCTTCTTCCCTAGAACCATACACCATTCTTTTTATAATAGAGGATAGCAGTATGAAATGTTTCTATGGCTGAGCCCCAGTGGCATAAGTGGTTGAGTGTGGGACTTCGGCCCGCAGGGTTGGCGGTTCAAATCCAGTGGCGGCTCTCAGGAGCAGCGCTGGGTAGCTCTCATGACCACCAGAAGGCAGTGATTCCCAAAAAAACAAAAAACAAACAAACAAAAAAAGAAATTTCTCTTTAAAATTCTGGCTATCTTTTATAGTCCCTAGTGAGCAAGTATAATATGTCCTCCAGACACTGGGAGCTGGTCACTATTTTCAGCCCTGTTGGGATGTCCAATCAAACCAAAGAAATGAAATAAGACTTGGCTATTTCTCTCCAAGTTCCTCTCCTGGAGCTCTGAAGGAAGAAAGATGGCTAAGTGGATTGGGAGATTAAATATTCACCAGGTGCCCTGGATAAAAAAGGAAAACCCTCAACAAGATGGACGTATAGTGGACTGCAACAATGGGCTCAAAAATGCCCATGATGTGAGGAAGGTGCAAGACTGTGCAGTGTTTCTTTCTGTTGTACCCGGGGTAGCTGTGAGTCACAACGAACCCAGGGACACCTAACAACAGGTGCCCAGTGAATGGAGTTGAATTGCTCAGCTACATAAGAAAGAAGTAATAGGACTTGTGTGAATCTGAATCAGGGATTTTTATGGGATAATTTTTAGTTTGCTACCATTTATACAAATTGACCATCAACTTCCATTGAGTAAACCGAAATGATAATTATAAAACATTATTGTAGCTTTATGGTGTATTTTGAGATTGGGGAACATTAGTCCTCTTACTCTTCAGTTTTAAATGGTTTGGGGATTGTCTTTTCCATTTTTGCAAAACAATGGTTGTATGTTGATTAATGACTTACTAGATTGGTTTACATAGTATTGACAATATAATCCAATTTATGAGCACAGAAATGATCCTATATTTAGAACATACTTATCTTCTTTTAGTAATAACTTGCAGATATCCATGTTTTAGTCATTCACAAAGTTCTGGTTAAATTGATTCCTACTCTGCTGCCATGAATAAATCAAATGTATAGTTTCTGATAATGTAGATTCTTATGAGATCACACCACTTTATCTTTCTCTGACTAATTCCTAGTTATTTCATTTTTCTAAAAGATACAGGAAATTGAATTGTTTCAGTAATTTCCTTTTCAGATTGTGCCCCAGATGCATAAAAAGCACATGTGCATACATATTTTTGACCTTGAATCTGAACAATCTGCTGCTGGATTAAATTATTGGTTTTATTGAGTTGTCTGAATTAAGCATCCTGCTATCTGCAAAAGGTGTAATTTCAATTCTTTTTTTTTTTTTTGCCAATTTGGATATATTTTCCTCCTTTCTTGCATAATTTCTTTTCCTGAAATTCCAGTAAAATATTGAATAACATTTGGCGAAATGGGTGCCAATTGTCTTGTTCCTGATAAGGAAAAAGTCCTCAGTATTTCTCCATTGAATATCGTGTTAATGTCTGATCTTTCACAAGTATTATCTATTAAATTAAAATATTGGTGCTGCTCCCCTAAAGATTTATATCTCAGAGACACTGTATTGAGTTGATATGAGTCAGAGATGACTCTATTTCAGTGGATAACTCCTATTTCATTTTTTCATCATGAAGTATACTGTTTTTATATTAATATTTTTCTACATTGATTGGGATGACCTCATAATTTTAGTTTTTTCTACCAGTGCAGAGTATCATAATGATTTATTTTCTTATATTGAACCCCACTCACATTTCTGGGATGTGTTGAGGATTTTTGAATCTGCATTCGTGAGAGCTGTTGGTTTGTAGTTTCTTGTAAAGCCTTTGCCTTATTTCAGCATTAGTTAATGCCAGCCTTATATAATGAAGTACACATATCTTCCCCCTGCCTTCCTTTCTTTTCCTTTGTTTGAAAAGTTTAAGTAGTGTGAGAGTTAATTTTATAAGTGATCGGTCGAAATTCCCAGTGACTTCCCTGAGCTTTCCTTGTTGGCAGTTGTTTTGTTATTGTTTTTATCTATTCAGCTGTTATTGTTTTTGAAGTCCTTTATTTCTTATTCTTTTTTTCCAAAGTTATTATCTTTTATTTGAACTTTTTTTTCATGTTTAATCATTCTATTGGGGGCTCATACATTGTTTCTCATAATACATAAATACATATATTGTGCCACGCTTCTTCACATGCTTGCAGCTGTCATCACTCTCTGAACCTCCATCTTTCCATGCGAGCCTCTGACCTCAGCCTCCCATCCCTTCCCCTCCATCCTTGCTCCCCACTCCCCCACCAACTCTCAATACTCCATAAATTATTGTTTTGTCATAACTTACACTGCTCGATGTCTCCCCTTGCCCTCTTCCCCAGTGTCTGTCCTCCCCGTAGGGAGTTATAGGTAGATCCCTGAAGTTGGCTCCCCCTCTCCACCCCACTTTCCCTCCACCCATCCTGCAGCATCATTCCCACTACTGGACCCATGGGGTTCATCTATCCTGGGTTCCCCACATTTCCATTTCTCATCTCCACAGTAGTGTAGAACTGGAACCAAGACAGTTAAAGGGAGGAAACCTTTAGGAACTAGAGGAAAGTTGTATGCTTCATTGCCACCTCACTAAGTCTCACTAGCCTGTCTCCTCCCCAAGACTCCCCTGTGCAAGAGTGTCCAATTACCTACAGGTGGGCCTTGCTTGCCCACTCTGCTCTCCCCCCCATTTGTAGTGACATGGTTCTTGTTCTTTGATGTTTGATATCTGCTCCCTTCAGCCCCCCGTGATCACACATGCTAGTGCTTTTCTTCCATGTGGGCTTTGCTGCTAACTTTATCTCCTCTAGCATTCTTGAGTGTCTTTAAAGTGAATGTGTACATAACAGGATACAGAAACCAAGGAAGAACTAGGTCCCAAAACAATGGCTTTATTACAGCTGAGAATCATTGCTGGAAATCATATCTGGCACTTGAATGTGAATGCTCTGCATGTAAATTTCCAGAGTTCAAAATATAATCACCTAGTTGGGTGTCTGTTTTCTTTTGTGAATACTTCTTTTCTTTCCCTGAAGGTGTCTCTGCAGTATGGACCCCCAGAATATAACGCATGTTTCTGAATTCCTTCTCTTGGGCCTCTCAGGTGAGCCAGCACTACAGACCCCCATCTTTGGAATATTTTTGTCTATGTATTTGATCACTGTGATTGGGAACTTACTCATTATCCTGGCTGTATGCTATGACAGCCACCTCCACACCCCCATGTACTTCTTCCTTTCTAACCTGTCATTGGCTGACATTGTTTTCACCTCCACCACTGTCCCAAAGATGCTTAATGACATCTGTACACAACACAAAATTATCACCTATACCAACTGCCTCATTCAGTTATCATTGCTTAATTTTTTTGGAGGTATGGACAGTGGGATAATCACTGCCATGGCCTGTGATCGCTTTGTGGCCATTTGTCACCCTCTGAACTACCCAATTATTATGAACCCCCGTCTGTGTGGCCTACTGGTTTTGGTATCTTTTTTCTATAGCCTTTTGGATTCACAGATACACTGCTTGATTGTGTCACAATTTGTCTTCTGCACAGGTGTCGAAATCCCTAGTTACTTCTGTAACCTTCCCCAGCTTCTCAACTTAGCTTGTTCTTCCACATCCACCAATACCATATTAGTGTATTGTATGAGTGTCATCTTTGGTGGTGTTCCCGTTTCATTGATCCTTTTCTCTTACACACGAATTGTTTCCTCCATTCTGAGGATGCCATCACCAGGGGGAAAATATAAAGCCTTTTCCACCTGTGGCTCTCACCTTTCCGTCGTTTGCTTATTTTATGGAACAGGTCTTGGAGTGTACCTCAGTGCAGTTCTCTCCCCTTCTCACAGTAGTGGTGCGGTGGCCTCAGTGATGTACACCGTTGTCACTCCCATGCTGAACCCCTTCATCTACAGCCTGAGGAACAGTGATATAAAGAGGGCCCTGAAGAAGCTCCTCAGCAGACTAGCTTATTATATATATCCGTGGCATGGTTTTTGGTTTATGAATTAGAATAGGCAAGAAACATAAAAAAGGAGAGCGGGAAAATATGTTTTATCGTGTCACATACATTCTGTTACTCTTGTAGTTTCCATTCCTTTTGATGTTTCATAACAGAATAGTGCTTTCTTAAAAAACAAACAAACTCACTGTCATCGAGTGGAACTCATTCTAGGGAGTTCTGGGGCCTTAGCGGCTGTGCAATGTGCTTCTAACCACAAGATCAGAAGTTCAAAACCACCAACTGCCCCTCAGGAGAAAGATGAGTTTTCCACAAAGAGTTAAAGTCTGAGAAACTCACAGGGGTTGTTTTATTCTCTGCTATAGGATTGCTGTGAATGCTTGCTAAGTATATATTTTGGGGAATTAGGGTACGTAATTGATACTATCCTAATGCATGCATTTGGTCATTTGAGTCTTATAACATCTAAGCCTTTTAAAAATTAATTAAGGAAAAGGCATTCTGGTGAAATGTACAGCCACCATAAAATTAAAGAAAATACTACCCTTTTCATGGCACTTTTCCATATGTTTATATCTAACCTACCTTTCTATGCAGTTTCAGTATGACAATTTTGTTTCTGGTCCACAATTTTGACTTCATATTGGAGTCATCTGTTGCAATTTATCCCTGAGCTGTACCACCAAATGTTTTAATTTATTTGGTCTGTGGTGTGTGGTAAATTGAAATATTTCTTAAAACATTTGGCAAGTTCTATTGAAGTTCTGATGACTTCATTGAAAACTGATCACTTAAAGTGAGATGATTTAAAAAATAATTAATATGTCTTGGGTCCTTTGTTTCTCATGGGCTTTTGCTGAATATTTTATAGTTATCAGAGTCACATGAGGAAAGCTGTTATAAAAACAGCACTGTAGACTTTTCTCACATACATGGTAATATTTCTTCATAAATTTTCTCTTTCCACAACATAGATACAGCTGGCATGCTGGATAATAAATTCTTGCCTCTCTACTCCAACATAAACTTTTTTGTAGTATATTTTCTGATATCATAATTTGGTTTCTATTTGGCTTTCTTTTGATGTTCTTCTAATACTTGTCTATAAAGAACACCACTCCAAAAGGGCCAGTATTTTTGCCTTTTGACATGTGTAATGTCTCTGAAGATTGAATCTTTGTGTTATTCATTTTAAAATGTCTTTAAGTCTTTTAATAACTACATTTAAGAGTGACATATATTAAATGGTCTCCATTAAATTAATTCAGGTGGTTTGTCTGTGGCTGTGCACTCACTAGAAAATAATTGCAAATTGATTGAAGATAGGCTCTCATGTGTCTGTATTAAGTAGGCTACAAAGGATCTCAGGTAAAATGGGATTGTAAAGAGTATGGCTTGGTCAAGGGTGTATGACAGAGGCTGACGGTGGTGGTATCATGTATCTGGTGGTGGTGTCCTCAGGAATGGTGTCTGAGGATTATAATTCGATCCAAGTATTATGGATAGATTTAACTCTCATTTTAATGAGCAAAGAAGGGTTTTACTTTAGTCAAAAACTCATTAGCATTGCACGGTTAAATGATGATTTGTTACATCCTATCATGAGAAATCAATCAATCCTGGTGTTCCTTCTATCATTCATTACATAGCTCTCCCTCTGTTCTTTAGATGCCATGCCCACAGTTCAAAATGTACCAATTTGTGGTAGTCATCTATTTGTTTGTCAGTGTGAGAATTAAGAGTGTAGGGGTGGAGTCTAGCCTGTCAATCAGATCATAGCCAATGAGGCCTCTGTATGGGCATGGCCTTCTCCTGAGAATTCTAGGAAATCCTGTATTTCTTCTTGGAGGTAGGAGACAATATTTCTCACTCTGCCTTCTTCCTGGGAGACATTGCAGCTGTTAAAGACACATGGAACTCTGCTAATTCCCTGAGCTAGAGAAGCCAAATGGACCTACCCTGATGCAACCAGACATCTGAAGCTGGAGAAGCCAACTAGAGACCCTATGCTAATACTAAGATGTTTACAATGCTGCTATATCCAAAGACTTTCTACCCACTGTCCTGTGACTGTCCTGCATTCAGCATCATTGAATGTGTTTTATGAATCAGAAGAGGACTTTATAGATTAGTATCAGATATATGAATTGATATCAGAACTAAGGGCTTGGACTGGACTGGGTTGGGTTGCGTTCTTAATGTGCAATTACCCTTTATATAAAACTCTCTCATTTACACAAATGTCTCCTGGGATTTGTTTGTCTAGTTGACCCATACTGATCCACAATTAGACATGGAAAACCTATACAAAAACTAGATTAAATTACTCTACATTTTACTTAATCACCATCCAAATTTGCTGATGAGAAACTTTGATATTCAGTGTGTTGTTTAATCTTGATGTCTGACAGACTATTTTATAATTTCATCTATAGCTGATGAATGTGTGTGTAGTTTAAGGGCAAGAAATAAATATCGGTGTCCACTATGTTCTGTGTTCAGTGACACCTTCATGGGAAAAGACCCCAAAGTACACACATGAGATGAAAAGCAGTATCACAATAGACTAAAAACATGATTGCCCTTTTCAAGAACTTCATTTTTCTTGTATCCACAATCAATACTAATCAAAGCAACAGATAAGAAATCAAATGACATTTTGCATTTGTGTAAAATTTTTTTTGGCTTCACTTTTCTCTGGTGGGAGTAGGAAGCCCAGCCTTGCTCCTGCAGAGCTGCTGCTGGATTTGAGCTGCCAAGCCCGTGGGCCACAGTCCTCCACTCAGCCACTATGCCACCAGGGCTCAAACACATTGTGTCAATTTTTAGCAAAAGTTCTATATAATGTATTGAGAGAGAGAGAGAGAGAGAGAGAGAGAGAGAGAGAGAGAGAGATCATTTAAGGACAATGGTCCCCGAAAGCTAACATGCCCAAAGTATGTTAGATAAAGTTTCATTATGTTACTATTGTTGTTAGATACTGTCAAGTAAATTCTGAATTGATATGTCTATGTGCAACGTAAGGAAACATTGCCATGTCCTATGCGATCTTCACAATACTTGTTAAGTTCGAGTTCATTGGTGCTGTCAGCATGTCAATCCATCCATAGATATTTTCTTTTGTTGAGCTTACCAAGCATGATATCCTTTACCAGGGACTGATTTCTCCTCTCCCAAATTTGTGAAACACCTGTCTAAAGTATATGAGACAAAGACTAGCCATCTTTGCTTTTTTATTAATCATTTTATTGGAAGCTCTTACACATTTTATAACAATGTATTATTCAAGCAGATTAAGCATAATTGTACAGTTGGTGCCACCATCACTTTCAAAACCTTTTCTTTCATCTTGAACTCTTTGGTATCAGTTCCCCTCTACATTCCATTCCCCTTTCTCCTACTCTACCCCCAAGAACATTTCCTTTATTATATATGATTTATTATTATTTTGCCATATCTTACACCATCTAATGTATCCATTTGCCTAAAATTCTGTTTTGTTCCACCCAAGTGAGATAATACAGTAATCATTGCTACCAGTTCCCCCTTCTTCCACCACTCCTCTCTTCCTGTATTGTAGTGAATCATAACTTCATTACAATTTCCAAACATGTATCATTTTGACTTTCATACATCCAACAATCTTTTTTTTTGTTTTTTTGTTTGTGTTTTTTTTGATGCCATCACTGCCCTCTGGTGGGAGTAGGAGGCCCAGCCTTGCTCCTGGAGAGCTGCTGCTGGATTTGAACTGCCAGCCCTGTGAGCTGCAGTTCCACACTCAACCACGACACCTCCAGGGCTCGGCTCCAACATCCAACAATCTTAATTATACAAATGAACATATGCAGGCCTATCAAGATCAATGAGGTTAAAACAAAGACCATCGTAGTAAAAGAAGGAAATATTAAAGAACAAGAGGATAGTTATGTGGTTCATAAGGGGTATAAGTTACCTTGGATATATTATCCCTTCCATGTGGCCTTCTGAGAAGGACTTTCCAATTATCTTACAGGTGTGGGCTTCCACTTTTTCAAGCCTCCTTCACATCAATTTGATTGCTTGTTTTTGAACTTCTGATAACGATTCCTGTTGACACCTGTTAATTACACAGACTGGTGTCCTTCTTCCATGTGGGCTTTGTTGCTTCCCTGATAGATGGCCACTTGTTTAACTTTAAGCCTTTAGCATCCCAGATGCTATCTCTTTTAATAGCTGCACACCAATAGCTTTCTTCACCACATTTACTTATTCACATATTTTGTCTTCAGTGATCGTGTCAGAAAGGTGAATATCAAATAGTATCACATTATTAGAACAAACCACTCCTGTACTGAGGTAAGACTTAAATAGAGGCCCCAAATCCATCTGCTTTCTTGCTGTATTTACATATACATTGACAAATACACCTATGTTTATATATTTACACATGCACATATCTACAGTAACTAAGGAAAATGGAATACATGAAGTAACAGAGCTGAACACAACATTTCAAAGGTAGCACAAAAAGATAGACTATTATAAAGAAATGTTACAAGACCTAGAGTTTAGAAGTAAAAAAAATGAAGAAAATACTCCCAATACCTTAAAATGAAATAACTAAAATATTCAAACACTAAATTTCAATATTAAAATATTCTATGGGTAAGATATTGAATAATGCAAAAACCATCAAAATAAATTGCAAAGAATACACAGTTACTCTACCAAAAATAACTTGCTGACATTCAATCATATGAGGAGGTAGCTTATGAACAAGAATCAATGGTACAAATGAAGAACTTCAAAGAGCTGTAAAGGCATTAGCTAAAAACAAGACTGCAGGAATTGATAGAATACCAATGGAAACATTTCAACAAACTGATGTAAAGCACTCATTCATCTATGCCTAGAAATTTAGATGGCAGCTGACTACAAGTCCAAGTTTGTACTGATTCAAAAGAAAAGTGACCTACCAGGATACCCCAATTACAGAAAAGTATCACTGATATCATATGCAAGTAAAATTTTGCTGGCAATAAATCAACAGTAATCACAGCAGTATATGGATGGCAATCTTCCAGAGGTTCAGGTCAGATTTAGAAGAAAGCTGTAACAAAGAATATCAATGCTTATGCCAGATAATAGATAGCTTTGACAATGTGCATTCAACATTTTATTGTGTTCCTATGGGACCTATAGGTCAAGAGGAAGTTGTGTGAATGAAACAAAGGAGTACTCTGTGGTTAAATCAGGAAAGTTGTGCATCAAAGCTGTATCCTCCCACCATATTTGTTCAAAGAGAGAGAGCGAGCAAGAGGGAAATGGGATTATATGAAGAATAATATGGAATCAGGATTGGAGGAATACTTATCAATAACCTACAATATGCTGATGGCACAATATTGCTTGATAAAAGCCAGGAGGGCTTGAAGCACTTACTGATGAAGATAATGCAGCCTTCAGCATGGATGCAAGATTAATAGAATAAAAACCAAAGTCCTCATAACTGGACCAATAAGTACAGCATGATAAGAAGAAAGATTATTTAAATTGTCAAGAATTTCATCTTGCTTGAATCCATAATCAATACCAAGAGATCAAGAAACATACTGCACTTGGGTAAAACTCCCAAAAGCTTGATATTGGAATCAATGGTGTTGTTCATTTTGAGATCATTGTCAATGTATTAGCCTTAAAAATAAAAACAAAAGATAAGTTGCTATGGAGTCCATCCAGAGGGTTTTCAGTGGCCTTTTCCTCTGAAGTGGATTTCTTATTCTTCTTCGTAGTATACTCATAGTCTGAACACTCCAATTAAACTTTGGGTGACCTCAATAGTATTTGGGATATCAGTGGCATCACAGTAAAGCAAAAGACACCACAATATGACAAACATACATACAAGATGTCGAGTTAAAGATGAAGATAATTAAAACAGGTCCACAAGAGTCAAAATGCAACCTTGAGTGCAACCCGTCCAAACTCCGTGAACATATCAAGAATAGAATTGATGCATTAAACACTATTGATAGAAGCATTAGTAAGCTTTAAGATGACATCAAAAGCATCATATATGAAGAAAACAAAGGGCGATTAAAGACATGGAGGAAAAGATTAAAGTGGATGTCAGAAGAGACGCTGGAACTTGTTTAAAATCATAGTAGTTAAGGAAAATGGAAGAAATGATGAAATAATAAAGCAGAACAAACAATTTCAAAGCATAGTTTAGGAAGAGAAACTAAAATATAGTGATATGTACCAAGACCAAGAGTTAGAAACCCCCAAAAAGTAGAGCAATGCTCACCTTATCTTAAACAGAACTAACGAAAAATCCAAGGCTCAAGTTACAATATTGAAAGATCGTATGGGCAAAATAATGAAGGACACAGGAATCATCAAAAGAAGATAAAAGTATACACAGGCTCTATGACAAAAAGAATAATTTGACAGTCAATCATTTCAAGAGGCTGCATATAAACAAGAACCATTGATATCGAAAGAAGTCTTAGCTGTGTTGAAGGTTTTAGTCACAGCCCAAACTCCAGGAGTTGATGGAAAATCTTTAATAAACTAATGAAGCATTGCAAATTCTCATTTTTCTATGCCAAGAAATTTGGAAGGCAGCTACTTAGCCAACTGATTGGAAGAGATCCATATTTGTACCCATTCCAAAGTGAAGGGACTCAAGAGAATGCTCAGAGTATAGAAAAATATCATTTATATCCAATTTGCATGCTGAGCAGTTAAGTAGAGAAAATGATTTATAGAAAGAATTGCATTTCAAGATTCAAGGAAGTTTTTTTTTCTCTAGAAAGGTTTAATAGCAAACTATGATATGCAGGTGTTACAATCTTCTGTGCTGAAAGAGAGGAGAACTTGAAACAGATAATGATCCAGGATGGCAGCCTTCAGGATGCACTGATGGAAAGAAAACAAAAATCTCACCATTTGAACAATTGTTACATCATGGTGAGTGAAGACAAGATTGGAGTTATCCATCTTTGGGTCTACAATCAATGCTCATGGAAGCATCAGTCAAGTGTTCAAATGACACATTTCATTATGTAAAACTTCTGCAGGAGAACACTTTCAAGGGTTGAAAAATAAGGATGGTACTTTTAGTACTAAGAAGATAGCTGATTCAGTTGCTTCATTGCTTGTGAAAGTTGGGCATGGGTTCAGGAAAGTTACAGAAAGATCGATGTGTTTGAACAATAATCACAGAGAAGAAAATATACGTGGAGTCGGTACAGCCAGAATGCTTATTAGAGGCAAGGATTGCAAGACTTGGTGTTATGTATTTTGGACTTATAATCAGGAGCTACCAGTCCCTGGAGAACGCCGCCATGCCTGGTAAACCGGAGAAGGCAGTGAAACAGAGAAAGGTCTACGCCATGATGGATTGACACAGTGGCTGATACAAGGGTCTGAAACATCAGAACAATTGTGAGTATGGCAAAGGACCAGGCAGCATTTCATTTTCTTGTACATATGGATGCTATGAGTGAGAACTGATGGTGTCTGGAGGTGTTTTGTTCTGCTATGCAGCATATCACTATGGGTTGGCACCTAGCAAAAATAACGTGTATAACAATTTCAACTTGAAGAATATGTATTAGATTATAGTGCACCTCACTTCTCATGTGCAGTGGAGTCAAAATCAAGAAATTAACTTTAAACGTCTGTTTTTTTTTTAATAAAAGGAGTTTGCTGTCTCCTTTTACCCATGTTTCTGTTGTTTATCACCCTTGTTGCAGGGCGGGGGAAGTTATGCAGTGATCATTGTGAAAATGATAATAATTTTAAATTTATGAAGAGTTCATGAGGGTGAGAGGGTGAGAGGGGATTGGAGAGGGAGGGGAAAACCTAAGAGCTAATACCAAGGGAGCGAGTGGAAAGGAAATATTCTGGAAAAGATGATGGCAACATATGAACAAATGTGTTTGACACAAGGGATGCATGCATTATTCTAAGAGGTGTAGGAGCCTCCAAGAAAATGGTTAAAATAATCAAAAATAAAACATTGTTTTATTGTTCTCCCCCAACCAAAAAAAGTGTTGAAAAGCGTGAATGTTCTTTTTAGGAATAAAGTGTGCCTAACCCAAATCAAAGTATTTTCCACTTTCTTGTATGACTGTGAAAGTTGGACATTGAATAAGGAAATGTGATGCATTTAAATTGTGGTGTTGGAGAAGAATACTGAAAGTACCATGGACTGGTAGTAAAACAAACAAATCTATATGTATTTGGAAGAAATACAGTCACACTGATCCTTAGAGGCAAGGATGGTGAGACTTCATCTCAAGAATTTTGAACATGTTGTCAGGGGAGATCACTCCCTGGAGAAGGACATCGTGCTTGGTAAAATAGATATGGTGGGAAAGAAGAAAACTTTCAACAAGATGTTGGACACAGTGGCTGTAACAATGAGCTTGGAAATAGAATCCTGAGAATGGTGCGGTACTTGGCAGTGTTTTGTTTGGTTGTACACAGTGTTATTGTTGTACAAGCCCAAAATAAAAAGGAGCCAGAAAAGCTCCCTACCATCATGGGATTGAAATAAGCCCATGTAAATATTTCAGGAAAGTTTTACCTCTCAGTTGTAGCCTTTCATTATATTTCTTAATCAGAATTCTGAGTATATAGTCCCTAAAACTTGAACATTTGTAGCTATCTTTTTTGGAGAAAAATTCATTAGCAAGCTTCTATATTCAGATGACACCCCCTTGTTTGATATAATGTATAGGATGTGAAATACCTATTGTTGGATATCAAAGACTAAAATCTTCAGTTTAGATTACTTCTCAACATAAAAATATCATTCTCACAATGGAACCGGAATACACAGTCATGATAAATAGAGAAAATAGGAAAATTTTCAAAGATTTTAATTTACCCAGATCTACAATTCACATTCATGCAAGCTGGAGTCAAGAGACCAAGTGACATATAGCCTTGGCAAACCTTTTGTACATGAACTTTTAAAGTTTTAAAGTAGAAAGAATCAGTGTCTTAGATTGTGGTACTGCCAAGAATATCAACTGCACCATGTACAGTCAGAAGAATGAATGAATAAAACTATCTTGAAATAAACACATTGAAGTTTCTCTTGCAAGGGAGTTATATTTTGTTTCAGACAATTGGAACCCTTTATCAGGTAGGGTGAGTCAATGAAGAAAGACATAACACATGCTAAAATAGAGGTTCAGTGTAAAAGAGGAAGCTCATTCATGGGATAAATTGACACAATGAATGCAACAATAATTGTGAGGATGGTATAAATTAATACATGTTCTCTTCTATTGCACACTGGGTCTACATGCATAGGAACTGACTTAAACGCACTTGTCAACAAAATCAATACTTTTCTAAGACCACTGTAACCTCTACAACTTGTACATCAAGTAGCAATGTATCATCAAGCAATGGCCATATATATTAAAAGCTCCTTTATCCACCGTACTCCAGGTATTCAAAACAACAGAATTCTATGAATTTTAATTTTAGGTATAATGATTTTTGGTATTAAGTCAACGATGTTACTGATTAGAATAGTTCTTGGTGCATGATAATGGATCAGTAAGTGGACATCACAGGAATAGACTGGTGTGATTCCTCAGGAAGACTTTGTGTGGTAGGAATACTTAATGTGCCTGCCTGCTGTCCAATGAATATATGCAGTTTATAGCAGCATAAGGTTTAATTAGATAATGTATATCCTGCATGGTAAAAATCCTATAAATATAGATGCATTGCTGTTGTCATCTTCTGTGACACACACAACTCTCTTTGTGCTTTACCCTTTCCAATTACACTATTACAATTTATTTTACATGAGAATGTAAGTTCAAGAGAACGAATTGAGTATCATTTATATATATATGTATCTATATCTCCAAAATCTACTTCAGTAATGTTGAAAAATTATTTTCTGATAAAAAGAGATGAACAAATCAGATAACCACATATCCAATATTATTCTTTTTTCCTCTATCATTATACCTTCCATAGAGCTATCTAAAACACCTGAATATAGAAAGGTCTATTTAAAAAATATTGACATTTCACAGGTTCCATTGTTTGCCATTTAATTATATGTGAAAGAATAATAACCATAGAATTAAAGATGGGTTTGATATACTGCATATATAGCACAGGTATTTACAAGTTGAAGGTCAACTTTCTTAAGTTGGAGATCTCAAAGGAAAAGCAGGAATGTAGTATTTTTTTTTCTTTAAGGAATCTCATTGAGTGTTAGAATTTAAGAAGGAGTAACCACAAAAATCTCACTTTTATCACAAGAACCCAACACTGTCTGATTTCCTTATATCTATTCCCACCCTATAATGTAATTCCTTCTTTCCACAATGTTTAATATGAAAATTTTGCCACTTTCCTAGATTACCCAAAGCTCCCAGTATTTGTCCTAATTTTCTCCAATCATCCTCTCCAGTCATACCACTTTGTCTCCCCCAAATTACCCTACGCCATTCATCAACATATAGGCAACAGCAATCTTTGACCATATTCACTTTGTAAAAGGTGAGACACACCATCTTTTCACTTTATTAAACAGGAAACTAAACTAAAACAAACAAAAAACTAGAGATGTCAACAGCATATTTTACTAAGGTTCTCACAAGTTCTAAACACAAAGAAGTCTAAAGAAAATTACATTCTGGAATGAAAGGAACCCTTTGTGGTTAAGGAGATATCGGAGGCTGCTGGAAGTACATAGAAATCCTCTGTAACTTTAAATTACTTGGTTGATTATCTGTCTTTGCAAAAGTCTGAGTTTCATATGAAGATACCCGCAAGGTCTCTGGCGGGTGCAGGGAAGGTGTTGAGCAATATTGTGCTTGACTACTAATTTAATGTTTAGGATTTCTAGCCCAAACCATTGTATCATAGATGGGTGACCTGGTGACCTGTGATCTTTAGAGAACACAGCCAAGAAAACTCTTCAGGGTGCTTTTCTAATCTGTAACATGTGGGGCCACCGTGCCTAAAAATTCACTAGAAAGCAATGACTCTGTCTTTGGCCTTTCCAGTTCGCAAGTCACAAGTGAGAAGAGTGGCGATTCCTCCTGAGATGCAGAAGAACACTCAGCCTTCCAGGACCTTTCCATGTCCTTCTTTTGTTAATTTAACAAGCCCTGAGAGACTGGTGTCACACAGATCACTTAGACTAATTGTGAGGTCTGTTCTTAAAACATTACCACACTGCATTATTAATCTGTGTCCCCTGATCTTAAGAATGTCTCTCCAAGTCCAGCAGGCATATATGTGCCCTTTTTTCTCTCAGATCTTTCATCCACATCATACTGAAAACCTGACTGTGTCTTCCTGCTGGTCTTGAGGAATTACACTGACCTCTCATTGCCTGCCAAGCAGAGGAGCAACAATGGATCCAAACTCTTTGGCTACACCCCCATGCAGGGAGCATGCATCCCAGTAAGTACAGAGGAATACAGGTAGGTAGGAGCATGACTATTTTTTATCATGAGGATCAAGGAGAAAGGATAGAAAAAAGGGAGTGTTCAGAATTTAAAGTGCCAGCTAAGAAGTTGATGAAGTTTTAATTATTTGTACTGCAGAGCTGTAGGACACTCTGACCTAGAGTTCTGTCCTCTATTTAGCATTAGAAGGAATTGTCTTACCAGAGTAGAAAAAATGAATCGCTCTAAACTGGGTTGTACAAAAGGTTAATGTCGATATTGTTAACAGAAACTTCAAAGTCCTATCTTGGAAGAAAGTCCTGGAGATCTACACCCACGAAATCAGCTGCCAAACCATATAGAGGGCTGTTCTACTTTGAGACACCAGGATTTGCACAAGTCACATTCAACTGAATAGTAGTTAAACTGTCCCATAAAACCAAAGCAGAAACAACAAACAAGAATCAATAAGAGTTGCTAGTGGAATCAATTCTGACTCATGACTACCTTGGATATTGCATACACAAATGTTCCTCGGATTGTCCTGGCAACGGCCTTCAAAAACATAATTTATTCGGAGAATCCCCTGAGTAGATTAGAACAGGCAACCTCAGATTACTGCTGACACAATCCAGGGACCCTAAACTTTCCCCTAAAAATTCCTAAATAACCTGGAATTTAAGGGTGATGATGATGTTACTGAAGATGACTCATTCACTGTCACGGAGTCTGTGTTGAGTCATTGTCACATAAGACAGGGTAGAACTGACTCTATGGGTTTCAGAGGTTGTACAATTGTACAAGGCTTTGCCTTTTTTCCATGAAGCAGCTGGGGCTTTCAAATTGCTCACCTTGCAGTTATCAGCCCACCAATAGTTCCTTGCTGCTGATGACAGTGGACAAAATATCACCGAATAGTATTCAGTATTTCCTAGTGCTAGGCTCTGAGATTTATCGTACACAGTTTTTGGTTCACTTTCTTTCGCACTTTATTTGTACCTTCTCTACTCAAGATATCCACATGTAGATTATTGCTACTTTTCAGATGAGGAGTATATTTAAACTATGTTTTGGAATCATTAGGGATGAGGCCAAGTTTAAAATTACCCAGGTCTGCACCACAGTGGTCCTAATTGTTATTCATGAGTCTTTTGGTGTGACCAGCATAAAACTCCATCTTGTGGAGGTTTTCCCCTTTTCCTCCAGAAACCATGCAAAGTACAGGAAATGAAGTCTCAGCATCCTTCCTTTTAGGGAGACTTCTGGCTTTTCCTAAGTCTGTAATCTTAAAGAAGGCAGCCTAACACACCATTCACCAACTGTCCTGATGGTGGATTTGAATAGTTGAAGTTTTTGCTAGCAATCCAACGTTTAACCATTTTGTCACCAACAATGCTTGACAACTGTTTTTTTATATGAATTATCTAAAACAGAGATGTGAATAGAGATCTAATGTGTAATGAACTAATTGTATTAATGGTTCACAGTGATGGAAGAAAAATCCATGGAGATAACTGCTATCTTAAAATATTACATGATTAAGAATATGTGGCTTTTATTTTGATTGCTGTTTTGATAATGCTATTTTGTTGTGATCACTCTACACTGCAAAATCTACAATACCTAAATGGAGCTCTCCTCCCCTCCAGCATCCCAAATTTGGTTGACATTTTGCAGTTGATGAGTTCACATGTATACACGTCAAGAATGTATTAATAGACTTATTATTCATGTTCATGTAATTGCCATCTCTATGTTGACAAATCTATTCCATACTCATGGATCATTCGTAAGGAAACTAAGGATTCTTGGTGGCTTAGTGGGTTTCATGTTGGTTTGCTAACCTCAAGGACAGCAGATTGAAACCACCAGCAAATATGTTGGAGATCAATGACATTTTCTGCTCTGGTATAGATTCAATGTCTCAGACATGACTACTCTGTCCTAGTGGTTGGGATTCAGTATATGGCAGGGAATTTGGTTTTACTTTAGGGGAAATTAGGGCGAGCATCTCAAGCTGGGCCAAATGTGGCTTGAGAAATCAAGGCAAGTGACTGCTTAAGAAAATTTTGAAGTTAATTATAGATGTATAGTAGGGTTTAAGCACATTGGAAGAAAGTGGAAACATTTGAATCCATTGCTACTGTCAAAGGAGGGGGGTCTTTGGGATGTTTTTCCAGATATAGGGGAAGGGCAGGAGAGAACGTGAGGTCTCAATGTAGTCAGATGTCCCAAACAGTGGAGCAGGCTTTGTTACAGAGCTCCTGGTGGAGCTGTAGGAAGACAACGGATGACTAACTGTGAAGTGGGTGCGTCCAACATACTTGCTGACTCTGGTTTTCCTACTGCGACAAGATTTACAGTTTAGGAAACCCAATATGGCGTCACTATGCATCAGCATTGGCTCAGTGGCGGTGGATTATAGGGTGTTTATGAATAGCTTAGAAAAAAGGAATTTTGTGTCCATATTTTGTGAAAATAAAATACACACTATAGCCTTTTAGGATCCTTTGTTGTTGTTGGCAAGTGCTATAGAGTTGAGTTAGAAGAATACTGAGCTTACATACAAACTAAGGGAACATGAACTGCACCACACCCACATTGTTATACTTGCTATTTCTTGCAGCCACTGCATCAATCAATCTTATTGAAGGACATTCTCTCTCTCTCTCTCTCTCTCTCTCTCTCTCTCTTTGTTTTTTTTGCTGTTCCTTTATTTTGCCAAGCTTGATAACCTTTTTCCATGGACTGTCTTCTCCTGATAACATATCCGAAGTACTTTAGATGAAATCTCATCAGCCTTCCTTCTTAGGAACAGTCTAGGTGTTCTTCTAGCAGCCCATGGTAATTTCAATGTTCTTTGGCAACACAGTGGTCCAAATGCACCAATTCGCCAGTATTTTTTAGTTAGTTTCTATTTTCATATACATATTAGGTGATTTTAGATTTTATGGCTCACATATGTCCTCAAAATAACATCTTTGATCTTCAACACTTTATGATTTAATCACTTTATGGGGAGCTATTACAGATATTGTAAAAATCCATAATCCAGTTCAATCAAGCATCATTTTACAATTGCTGCCACCATCAGTTTCAAAACGCTTTCTTTCTTCTTGAACTCATTGATATCAGTTACTCTTTAGCACTTTAGAGAGGATTTTTACAACAGATTTTCCCAAAGCAATAGGCATTTGATTTCATGACTGCTGCTTTTATGAACATTGGTTTTGGATCAAGAAAATGAAATACTTCAGTCTTTTTTCCGGTTACCAGGATGTTTGTGATCTGGTTGTGAGGACTTTTGCTTTCTTTGCACTTAGTTGCAATCCATACTTAATGCTTCTCTCAATGATGCACATCAGTACACACCTCCAGTTCTGCCTCTTTCCAGCAAACAAGAGTTTCCCATTTGCATCTCACAGGTTAATTATTATCCTTTATGTAGGCTGTACTTTTCTTACAAGGATGCAATTTTTATTTCAATTTTTCCCCATAAAATGACAAATAATACAATGCTGTGCTTCATTGTTGCAAAAACCTATGGAGCATATTTTCCAATTCAATATTTCTCATGACACCAATGTCATCATCAATCTTGTTTATGCACAACAAATAGCTGCTATCAACTTTTTCATGACTGTGAACAAGAACTTAATCAATGTATAATCATTACATAATAATTTATTTATGTATTAGAATAATTCATTTTTCTTCCTCTTTACAGCCCTTAGTAATCACTCATTTAATCCCTATGCATTTGCATCTTGTAGGTATTGCATAGAAGCAAGATCAAGCAACAGTTATCATTTTGTAATTGACTTATTTAACTTGGCATAATATTTTCAAGTTTTATTCATGATTTAACTCATAGTATGATTTCATTCTTCATGATGTGGGGGTCTTAGGAGAAAAGTGAGGCATTTTACTCCCATAGTTACAATCTTAGAAACCTACAATGACAGTTCTAACTTGTCCTATAGCTTACCATCAGGGGAAATTGACTTAATGGAGATGAGTTTTAGAGCAGTGGTTCTCAGCCTGTGGGTTGCGATGCCTTTGGGAATCAAAGGGCCCTTTTACAGGGCTTGACAGATTCATAAGAGTAGCAAAATTATAGTTATTAGGTAGCAACAAAAATAAATTTATGGCAGGCTAAGCCCCGATGTGGTGTAGTGGTTGTGTGAGGGACTGTGGCCCACTGGGTGGGCGGTTCAAATCTAGAAACAAGGCTGGGCCTCCTACTCCCACCAGAGGACAGTGATGACCACCCTCCAAAAAAAGAGAAAAGAAAAGAATTTTATGGTTTGGGGTCAATACAGCATGTGGGACTGAATTAAAGTGTTGTGGCATTAGGAAGGTTGTGATCCACTAGCTTAGAGGTTTTTTTTTTTAAAAAATGTCTAGATGGATATATATATATATATATATATATACACATACACATATATATCATTTTGTTATCCATTAATCTGTTGACTGTCATTTAAATTATTCCCATCTTCAGGCTATTGTGAACAATGCCTCAAGGAACACTGATGTATATCTGTCTGCTTGTGTTGCTGCTTTCAGATATACATCAGGGAATGGAATTGCCAGATTTTATGATACTTCTATGTTTACATTTTTCAGGGATCCCCCACATGTTCTTCAAATTGGTTTAACCATTTTGCCTTCCAAATAATAATGGGTAAGGGTTCTTCGTGGCCCTGAATGTTTTCTTTCTTTTTTTTTTAAGAAAAGGCTGAGTCATTATTTTCAGGGTGTAGGGATGTGTCATTGTGGTTTTGATTCACATCTTACTAATGGTTAATGAAACCAGTCCTGGTGGCATAGTGGTTAACACATTGGGCTGCTAACTGCAAAGTCACTCATTCTACTCCATCAATTAATCAAAGGAGAAAGATGAAGCTTCCTGCACTCTAAATATTGACAGTATGGAAAACTCATAGGTTCTGTTCTATTCTGTTCTACAGAGACATCATGATTTCAAACCAAATCAGTGACATTGGCTTGTTTACATTTTAATGACCATTAATATCGAACATCTTCTCAAGGGCATATTGGGTCTCGGTGTATCTTCTAGAGTGATATATCTACTTAGGTCTTTAGTCAAATTTTTATTGTACTGTAATTTTCTTGTTATACTTTTAGAGTTACTCATATTTTGATCATTTAACCTTACCTAATATCTGGTTCTACTTTTGTCTCCCAGTCCATAGGTGGTTTCTTCACTTAGTTGAAAAACTTGATAAACACAAGTATAAATACTTTAATAAGATATATTTACCAATTTTGTCATTTGCTGCATTCATTTTTAATGTGACGCCTAAGGATTTCTAGTTTAAACTAGGACCCAAATACTATCTCACTATGTTTTCTCTAAGCATTTGTTGTTGTTGCTTATTTTATTTTAGTTCACGCATCTAACTCTTTGGTACATTGTGTGTCCTTTTTTTAAATAAATTGCATGAAGTATAAGTCTAATTTTGTGCTTCTGCTATGGGAAATCCTGTTGTCTCTGCACCACTTATTAAAAAGATATTTCTTTCCCTAGTTTAGATATATCCTCAGGAGAGATAATTTCTCCAGGAACTGTCCTGGAGAAGGGTAGAATGCTTTGTAAAATCATGGGGGAATAAAAGAGGAAAGCCCTCTATGACATGGATTGGCACAGTGGCTGTATTAATGGGCTCAGGTGGAGGGACAATGGTAAGGATGACACAGAATCGGGCAGTGTTTCATCTTTTTTAAAAGAAATGTGATATGTTTAGCTACCAATTTTTGGGAGGCTCAAGACTTAGAATTATTCTGCACAACAGAAGACAACAGACTGTGCTTACAAAGCTCATCCTGCCATTCTGGCCTGCAGGACTGCCGTTATATTGTCACTCTCCCCATGGCATGGGTGTACACATCCGGTGGTCCGGCTACAGTACACTCTCTAACTGAGCACCAAGCTCTGTAACTCAATAGGCAAAGGGAGAACACACAATGTCAGCATCTGGCATAATTTTTAGGAGAGGGGAAAAAGGTGACTAAAATTGGTTTAACATGATTAACACTATTAAGTCACATCTATTATTTGATAATACATTATTCAATGCAGCTATATGATACAGTTATACAAAATGTGTTAGCATCAGAGAATACAACCAAAATTAATACAGCAAATAAACCTATTTAACTTTATTTTGTACAGGAAAATGTTTCTGAAGTATGCATGTCACTGCCCATTCTTTTAAAGAAAATCTGCACACAAATTATCAACCTTCAGAAAAATCACACATAGTATTACTAAGCATATCCCCCCAAAGTGTATGTTAGGCACACTTGGAAAATACAAAATTTAAAAAATTGCAAGCAACAGGTGAGCTCCATATTTATAAGAATGTGAAAAGAAGTTCCGTTTTCATGGGCAGTGCTTCATTTTGTTGTGCATATCGTCCTGGTGGATCAGAACCCACCTATGGCACCTAAAAATAAAAAAGAACAATTAACTTCTTTCTCTATTTCATGGAGTTAGCATTTGTTAAGCATTAATTGGCTATTGATGTGCATGTTTATCTCTAGAGTTTACCTTATATTCCATTCTACATTTGTCATTATACAAGTAGACCCTGTTTGAGGAACGCAACTTCCTAGATATTTTGAGATGAAAGTATTTTGATTCTTTCTGGTCTGTGCTGTGCTTATTTGTTCCAAAATTGCTTAGGCCATTTGGGACTCTTCACAGGTCTATATAAATCTGAGGATTGGCTTTTCCTGTTTTGCAAAGGAGACTTGTAATTTTGATGGATATTCCATTGAATCTCCAGATTATTTAGACATAATTGGTGCCTTGGCAATATCCATCTTCCAATCCAGGGGCACATAATATTCATTTATTTAGAGCACCTTTACCTTCTTTCAGCAATATTTTATATTTATCACTGCATAAGTCCTTCATGCTTGGGTAATTGATATTTCCAGAAAACATTATAAATTAGATTGTCTCTATAATTGCCTTTTCAGAATTTTCCCCCTGATGCATAAAAGCTGCACATGTTTCACATTTTGACCATGCATTCTACCACCATGCTGCTTTTATGAACATTGCATGCATGGATTTTGAGAACTCTGATATAGATTCTGTGATAGCATCTCCAATTGTTGCTGTACTTAGGTGCCATCTAGGCGGCTCTGGTCCATAGCAATGCAATGCAGAACACAAGGAAACCCTGCACGGTCCTGTGCCAACCTCCTCACAACTGCTCCCATGTCTGAGCCCATCGATGCAGCCACTGTGTGAAAACATCTCATTGAGGAACTTCCTCTTTGGGCTGCCTTTCTAATTTGCCAAATATTTTGTCCTTCTCCAGAGACTAATCTCTCCACACAACAGGTTGGGTGTATGAAAGACAAAATCTTGTCATCCTTACTTCTAAAGAGCACTCTGGCTTTACATTTTCCAGTACGGAGCAGTTGGCCCTTTTAGCAGTCCATGGTACTTTCAATATTCTTCTCCAGTAGCTCAATGCCAATGGAGTGATTCTTCTGAGGCATTCCTTATTCAGTGTTTGACTTTCACGGGCATATGAGGCAATGGAGAATACCATGGTGTGGGGCCAAGCTCACCCTAGTCCTCAAAGTAACATCCTTGCTCTTCAATACTCTAAGGGAGTCTGGTTTACCAGATTTACTTAAATGATTGCAATATATCTTTTGATTTCTTGACTGCTGCCTGGTGGGCATAGCTTGATCTTGAGAAGTTCTTGAGAACTTAAACCTTTCATCCATCTATTATAATGTTATCTATAGATCCCATCTATATTTAGGATTACGGTCTTCATTTCAACTGGAGGGTTTTATTTATACCAATTTGAAAAGCTTATATTTCTTTGTTTTGAGTAATTGCTCTTAATCATTGAATATTAATTAGAAGAATAAGTATTCACTGTTTTAGTCTTAATGTTAAGGGAAAGTGCTCAGGCTTTTTTCATGCAATATGATGTTCACTACGAGTTTTCCATGAATGTGCTCTAATCTTGGAAAGAAAAAAAAGAAGAGGAAGTGTCTTTTTGATTTTTGCCTCAATGAGCATTTTTATTATGAAGTGATGCGTAGTTTTGTCAAATATGGTATTAGATTTTCTACATTGATTGAGATAGTTGTGCGGTTTGCCTTTGTTCTATTGATGTGGTATAATAAATAGTAACAGGTTTGGAAGTAGTGCACCTAGGAATGTATATACACATAAATATTTGTAGATTATATTTCTATGTGCATAGTGTTATGTGCTATAAATATACATGTGTATGTAGCAAAATATATATTGGACAAAGTTATGTCAACTTTCAGTTGTAGCCAAACACCCTGTGAAATGAATCTTTGGGCTTGCTGGCTTAGTATCAGAGTCTTGAGGAACTTACAGATAAATTGGCATAACAGTATAGAAAGACAACCTTTTCCCTTCAGCTGTGATGAGTGTCAACTGGCAACCTAAAAAGTCTGAGCAGCCATGTGAGATGTCCCTCTTTGTCTCTCCTCATCTGGAGTAAAGAAAACCTAAGTCACAGACATTGAAGCAAAGCTGACTCCCTGTGACTCCCCGTGCTGCAGGAGTGGAAAGACCCGTCTCTCTTCCACAGAGCTGCTAGGAGTGAAGAAGGGTGAAGAAAATCAAAGACTCAAAGGGAACAATCATTTCAAAAAGACTAAGGGACTATTGGTACCACACATCATAAAAGCACTAACGATTGCTCTGACTAGGAACATCAGAGAGGGAGAAAGGGCAGATAAAAATTAAGAACAAAATTCAAAATCCTATAAAAAGATCAGAGTTGCTGTTTTGCTAGAGAAAGATGGAATCTCAAGGCTATGGCACTTAGACACTCTTCAAATCTTGTACTGGATCCTAGCTAAGAATGCTCTTTCAGGTAAACAAGAGACAGCCTTATAAACTGAACAGCAATTCTCAGGAGGAATATACCACTCGGCGGATTCAACCAAAAAATGCAGTATTGGCTAAAAATAAATCTTGGAGGGAAGGAAGAAGCAAGATAGAAGGATTAATGGAGAAGTGAATACATCAAGAAAGTGTGAAAAGTACCATTTTAATGAGGGGATTGCAACTAATTCACAAAATAAAAGGTCTGTAATGAGTTAAATAGGGAAAATGTATTTTAGTTCTGTAACCTTTCACTCTGCTCACAATAAACCTTTGAAAAGAGAGAAATATTGTGATATTGCAATCAGATCTATGATGAATGGTAGAATTCCCTGACGAACACCAGCTAGTTTTTGGTGGAAGGTATATAATTGATGCTTTTAATATCTTCACTTGTTGCTTGCTATAAACCCTCTGTCTATGAGTTTGCTATTTTTAAATATCTGTCCTCAAATTGTCTTCTTCTCTTGATTTTCTCTAAAGTGGGCATGTGTAGAAGCAAGTGCATTGATCACAGAAAACAGTTCTAGTCATAATGTCATAACTGAGAACTCCTGTAGGCACTTCAGTGTAACTACTTTACAGGTGAATTTCAGAATTCAAAATGGACTACATTATGGTTTCCCATTTACCTATTTTATCTTCTAAATACTACTTCTCTTTCCCTGAAGGTGTCCCTGGTACCTGGCATCACAGAACATAACCCAGGTCCCTAGATTCCTTCTCCTGGGCCTCTCAGATGATCCAGATCTGCAGCGGCCCCTCTTTGGAATGTTCTTATTCATGTACACTCTCACGGTGTTGGGGAATCTGCTGATTATCCTGACTGTGAGCACTAGCAGCTGCCTCCACACCCCCATGTATTTCTTCCTTTCCAACTTGTCCCTGGCTGACATTGGTTTCACTTCCACCACGGTCCCAAAGATGCTTAATGACATCTACACAAACCACAAAACCATCTCCTATGTGGAGTGCTTGATTCAGCTAACCTTGCATTATTTTTTTGGATGTATGGACAGTCTGCTGATCACTGCAATGGCCTATGACCGGTTTGTGGCCATTTGTCACCCCCTGCATTATTCAGTCATTATCAGCCCTCGCCTGTGTGGTCTGCTGCTTTTAGTCTCTTTTTGTATTAGCTTTTTGTACTCTCAGGTACACTGCTTTATAGGATCCCAGTTTATTTTTTGTGGAGATGTAGAAATCCCTAGTTTCTTCTGTGACCCTCCACTACTCCTCAACTTGGCCTGTTCGGACACATCCACTTATAGTATATTTGAATATTGTCTTGGTGCCATCGTTGGTGGTGTCCCAGCCTTCTGGGTTCTGTTCTCTTATATACGAATTGTTTCCTCCATCCTAAGAGTTTCATCATCGGGTGGGAGGTATAAAGCCTTTTCCACCTGTGGATCCCACCTCTCGGTGGTTTGCCTATTTTATGGAACAGGTTTTGGGGTGTACTTTAGTTCAGTGGTCATATCTTCTCATAGGAGTGCTGCGGTGGCCTCAGTGATGTACATCCTTGTTACCCCCATGCTGAATCCCTTCATCTATAGCCTGAGGAACAGGGATATAAAGAGGGCCCTGAAAAAACTCCTCAGCAGAATAACTTATATTTAATATCTGAGCCATCATTTTGGGTCTGTGGATTCAAATAGGCCCCCCAAAAACCCCAAATAGCTGGAACAGGAAACATACTTGTGTGGTGACATGATTTCTCTGTCTCTCATGATTGTTACTATTCTTGGTGTTCCATAACAGAATAATGCATATGTGGCAGGGTTTTAACAGAATTGGGGAATGGTTAGGAAGGCATTCTACATTATAACCTCTGTCTAATTGAGTCCTATAACACCGATTAAGCCTTCCCCTCCCACACAGTCCCAACCAATATCACCTGAGACCAGGACTTCCTGATGAAATGACATACCCAACTCTATGTTTAAAAGAGCACATCAAATTCCATTACTCCTTTCCACACTCCTCAAGCAATCCCTTAATGTTTAGATTTAGTTTACTTATGTTGCTTAAATATGAGCATTAATTGTTTCTAGTCCTCAATGTGGGCTTACATTGCAATTATCTGATGAGTTTTAAAGATAATCATCCTTAGTTGCACCATTAGCAACTTGGCTTGATGTAGACTAAGGGTATGTGGTGAAGAGGAAGGTTTTTCTGAACAACACAGCACCTGGTAGCAGACAAACAACTTTTATGACTTCAGATTTCAGCTAAGTCACTGTTTTTAAATGGATATTCTGGTGAAACTTCATCTTACATATGAGGAGCATTGTTTCAGGAGAGATGAGTCCTTGGGAAAGGACATTATGGTGGAGAAATACAATGTTGGTGAAAAACAGGAATGCTTCCAAAAATATGGATTGACACAGTGGCTGTAACACTGCCTCCAACACAGCAAGGATTGTGACGATGGCACAGACCAGACATGCTTCTTTCCACTGTGCATAGTGTCTCTAGGAGTTGAACTGGCAGCATGGAATCTATTAACAACAGCAGCAACAATAGGAACCCTGGCAACATAGTGGTTACATGTTGGCTGCTAACCACAAGGTCCCCAGTTCTAAGCCACCAGCAGATCTATGGAAGAGTGATGGACCTTTCCACTCACATAACATTTAGTCTCAGAAAGTTAGAGGGACACTTCTACTTTGTCCTATAGCGTCACTATCGATTACCATGAACTCGGTGGCCATAAGTGAAGAGCAACAATGTGTCTTGGTTCCTTTAGTTCTCCAGGACTTATGCTAAACTTTTTTAAGTCTTCAAAGCTCACACAGGGACATAGATGAGAGATATTGCTCTAGAGATTCTTGGCAATATAACTTTTTTCAATATGCATCACTATATTTCTTTACTATATTTATCTCCACACACTATAGATTTTCTTTTTTTTGGGGGGGGGGGCATCACTGCCCTTTGGTGGTCATGGAAGCTATCCAGCACTCCTCCTGAGAGCTGCCACTGCATTCGAATGGCCAAGCCCGGGGACCACAGTCCCACACTCAACCACTTATGCCACCGAGACTCAGTTCTATAGATTTTCTTACAATGCTGAATATTAATTTCTTGTCTCTTTGACCCCAAATCACCTTTCCTTACTTACCTTTGTGAGTCATGGGTAGAAATTCTCCCATGATGTTCTAAATTCTCATCTAGTTTTCCTGTAATGTGCTTCTAGTATTTGTTATATAGAACCCACTTTAAACGGGCAAAATCTGTGGTTACTATCTTCCAAAGGTGGCAATTAGATGTTGCTGCTTTTAAATGCCTCTCAGCTTTTCCATCATGATGTTATTAATTGCTTGTATGAATTGATCTACATTTGCTATAAATAGCATTGCTTCTACCTTCTTGTTGAAATAGATTAATAGACCATTGCAAGGAGTACTACTGTGTACTATTATGTGTCAATTCTTGTAAGCCTACTACATTCTAGGGTTAAATAGTTCCTGTCAATTTTGGTCAAGGGTATATAATTGAGGTTAAAAGTAGTGATATAATATTCCCAGTTGCAATGTGATACTAATGAGATGGTAATTTTACAGTGATATGCAACCTTTCGATGTAAATGAGAACTTTAGGAGGACATCATATGGAGGATGATATATCTTAGATATGCAGTTGCACTAGGCTCCAGACTAGTGGCTCCCCCTGGGCAAGGCGTCCAGAAGAGAAGGGAGGGCACAGTGCGACTGGGTGGCAATTTTTGTTGCCTGCTCAGTGACAAGGATGGTGGCTAGTGACAAAAACGGGGGTCATTTTTGACACAGCTGTTAGATTTCACGATGTGTGAACTGAGAACTGACCATCTGGTTCAACTTCTGGCTGAGAAGAGCATGCGTACTGATGAAGATGACAGCAAATCTGAGACTGAGAACAGAAAGAATTTTCATCGGAATGAAGACATTGACAGAGGACTATTGCATGGCGCTTTTTTTTTTTTAAGCGTTTTCTTCTTCAACAAAGAAACTAAGCACCTACTGTGGCAGACATCAGATTCTACTATGACTTTTCCAGGTTGTTTTTACCAGTACTTAGTGTGGTTGTCCATTAAGCAATTGAGGAGAACGTGAAGACAGTGATTATTTGAAGACGTTAATTATCCAACATGAATTCATGACAGGCTCAGTCTGATGGTATCTGGGGTGAATATGAAATAGACTGCATTGTGTTTGTGAGGAAGCGTGTTACACTAGGTCCTGATCCCAAGGAGATTAAAAGCTATTATTATGTGTCAAAGGAAGAGACAGAAAAGCTTCTGGAAAAAGCATCCTGTTGTGAAATAAAGATAACTCCATTCTTTTAAATCATCACATAGACTTTACTCTTGAAATGTTGGGATAATTATCAATTGAATCAATTTGTTGAACATGAGAAAATAGATAAAATGTGAAACTACGGATGAATGATTAGTGAAGACTGGGCATTTTTCTCTGTAGTGAATTTAGATTGGTGATTGTGTATTTTGAATTAGTTCTTTATTAAGAGAACTGTCATTTGATATATTGATGCTTTTACTGTTTAAGGGTGTATATAAAAGACAGCTGAGTTAATTCTGTGTCATATGCTTATTCATATATTGCTGTTTATATGACATGAGAAATTATTATAAAAGGATAAAATATGTAGTGTAATCTGTGCAGGACCATATCAACGACAATTTTGTATGAGAAAAGTTTCAAATTTACATAGTAGGGTAATCATTTTCAGAATTTTTCTAGGTCACTGTGCTTTTTAACAGCCACCTTAACTACCATTGAATTCATATTGTGATCCAGAAAGTGTGCACAGGAAACTGCTTAGCTAGTTCAACATAGTCCAAGCCAACTTTTGATATTAACAGATCAAAGAAGGACTGAGCCCCACTGGCGTAAGTGGTTGAGTGCGGGACTGCAGCCCCCGGACTTGGCAGTTCAAATCCAGCGGCGGCTCTCAGGAGCAGCTCTGGGTAGCTCCCACAACCACCAGAGGGCAGTGATGCCAAAACAAAACGAAACAAATCAAAAAAAACAGAACAAAGTAGTTAAACAGGCTAAAAGGGAATTAATTGGTGTAGATCCTAAAGCCTAGAATTCTACATAAGGTTTTGTTGTTTAATCTGAAACAATCATCTTAACACTTAAAGTCAACTAATGATTTTGGTCAGAAACTGAATAGGCTACATCTTTTAAATAAATAAACAAAATCTGTAACCAATTCTGGACTCTTAGTAACCTTAATTTTGGATGACTGAGTAGAAGTACCTGGATAGATGCCCCAAATCAATCTGTACAGATGCAGACTGCCACAACCTGTGAATTCAAAAATGGATACTTTCCCTAAGTAACCAAGCACTTAACCCCAGTGCCACAGATTCCTTTCCAGTAGTCTTTGCCAATCTCAAAGTGTGTATTTTCAGAATTAAGTCAACAACTGTTCTGTGAAACAAGGTATCTTAATCTTGGAATTTATTTTTTATTGTTTTGTATTTTTTTAATTAAAAATCATTTTATTAGGGGCTCGTACATCATTTTTCCAATATTTAAAATGTCATACTGTGACAAGAACCCTCACACGCCCACTGCTGTCATCATTCTCCAAATATCCGCCCTTTCCCCCGAGTCCCTGGTGTCGGTTCCTCCAACCCCTCCCCTGTTCCCCTGCTCTCCCTCCCCCATCAACCCTCAATACTTTATAAATTATTATTATTCTGTCCTATCTTACCCTACCTGACACCTCCCTCAACCCATTCCCCCGATGCCCGTCCTCCAGACAGGTCACATATGTAGATCCTGCAGTTGGTTCTGTCTCTACCCCACCTTTTCTCCACCCATCCAGTAGTTTCAATCTAACCACCGGCCCAAGGGGGCTCATCCATCCTGATTTCCCCATATCTCCAGCCCCCCTCTCCACTAGTGTACCTTCTGCAGTCCATCTGGATGTGCAAGGTAGAGTTGGGGTCATGATGGTTGGGGATAGGAAGACCTCAGGAACTAGAGGGAACTTGTAAGCATCATCACTGCCTGGCTGCACTCTGACTAGTCTGTCTCCTTCCCGTGACTCCCCTGTAAAAGAGTGACCAATTACCCACCAGTGGGCCGTAGGTCCCCACCCTGTCCCTCCCCTCACTCACAATAAAGTGATTCCTGTTCTTTGATGCTCGATATCTGCTCCCTTTGTCCCCTCTTGATCACACTTGCTGGTGTGCTTCTTCCCTGTGGACTTTGCTGTCTCCATGCTGAATGGCAGCTCAGTTATCTTCAAGTCTTTGAGACTCTAGACATTCAATCATTTGGTAGTTGGGCACCATCTTTGCTTCTACTCTCTTTGCCTCTGTATCCATCTGTCTTCAGTGATATAGGGAGTTAATTGGTTCATTGATTTTGATTTTTGTTCTTTGATGTCTGATGCCTGATTGTTTCAGTACCTCATGATCACACAGGCAAGTGAGCTTCTTTTATGGCGGGTTTTGTTGCTCCTGAGCTAGATGGCTGCTTGTTTATTCTCAAGCCTTTAAACCCCCAGAGGCTGTATCTTTTGATAGCTGGGCACCATCAGCTTTCTTCACCACTCTTGCTTATGCTCCCACATGTCCTCAGTGGGTACCTTGGGGGTGGGTGCACACATTGATATGTTTTCTTCTCCTCATTTGGTGTCTATTGCCTAGACCTTTCACCACCATGTGGCCATGCTGGCTATTGTGCTTCTGTGTGGGTGTGGCCTCTTCTCAAGTGGATGGCCTATTGTTTATCTTTAGGCTTTTAAGACTCCAGACGATATATCCTTTGATGGCTGAGCACCATTGTCTTTCTTCACCACATTTGCTTATGCACCCATTTTACTTCAGTGATCATGTTGGGCCAGTGAGCCTCGAGGAATTTATTTTTTTGACACATACGACCAGATATTTCTTTGTTGTGGGGGCCTTTTGTGTGCAACATCAGATGTTTCACCAGCACCCTTGGGCTCTACCTGTTAGATGCAAATGACACCTCTTCCAAGTGTGACAAAAGGCCCTGTCAAATGTCTTCCAGATGTAAGCTAGAACAGAGTTGCTCTACTTGAGAACTGCAGTTCTACAAATGTGGGCCCTATTATAAGGTGAAGTTGGTACCTACAAATAGAAAAAGCTAATGTTCAGTTTAAATACATTGAATGTGTGTATATATATACACACATATATATAATTGCTGCAATCTGTGAGGTCAGACACTCCAAGGGAGAAAGACTAGGCTTTCTACTCCTGAAAAAGTCTCAAAAACCCACAGGGACAATTCTACTATGCTCTATTACCTCTCTTTGAATTGATGGAGGTGAGGTTTTTTGTTTTGCTTTCTTCGATATCAAATTACTGAGAATCCTAAGCAAGCTAAGTTGACACAAAACCCCAATATCTCAGAAGGTATATAAAATTGACTATACCATGTGTGATATTTACTTAATCTGGTGTCAATTTGGGACTTCAGAGGGTTAAGGGTGAAGGAGTAGAGTCTAGTCTGTGCTTTGCTTCTCAGTCAATGGGGCCATTGCATTCATGGTCTTCCCCTGAGGATTCTGGGAACACTCTGATATTTCCTCCTTGGCAGTGAGAGACACTTTCTCTGTTCACTGTCTTGGAGACTCTCAACCGACAAGGCTTACTTCCTGTGAAACATCTCTGAGTAGAAGCCACATGTATCTAACCTGATGCAGGCAGAACCCTGGACCTGGAGAAGCCACATGGAGACCCCTGCCAGTGCTGAGATGCTTACAATACCACTGGCTCCAAAGATTTCTCCCTTCTGGCCTGTAATCATCCTGCATTTTCTGATCATTGTATATGTTTTGTGGGTCAGAAAAGGACTTTATAGATTGGTATCAGACATATGGGCTAAAATAGGATTTATGAACTTGATCTGGACTGGGCTGGTCTGGTTTCTCAATGTTGAAGTGCTCTTGTATATAAAACTCTTTCTTGTACACACGAGTGTCCATGAATTTGTTTCTCTAGTCTAACAGAGAATTTGTTTCTCCTGGCTAACATACAAGGATACTCAATGGTTTGGCTGTTAAGACACAGTAATCCTTCATAATTATATCAACATAATATAATCCTTAGTGATGGGACTTGCTTTCAATTTAAAAGGATGCGCTTTCATCTTTCTGCTAAGTCTGGGTTCTGCATATGACTCTTCAGCTGACCTCTGGTTATCTGGACTTGATCCAAGGATCTGCTGCATTTTGTGCTCCTCCTGGGAGTCTTTGGCAGCCTATCCAGCCTCTTACCTTCTGATAATGGACTCATTTGCTTTTGCAGTTAAACATTTGCCATCTGATCCACTGACCTGAATCATTGACAGCTTGCAATTTGTGGCAGTCAAGCACTCCTGTGTCAACTTCATAATGGGGGAGTGTAAGGATGGAGTCTAGCCTGTCAAGCTGCAGATAGCCAATGCCCCCTCTGTGTAGGCATGATTTTCCTACTGAAAAATCTCGCGGAGTTTTCCTCTTGGAGTTGAGCTACTCAAGTCTCAGTCTTTGGGAAGCAAGACAGTACAGCTGACAGTACAACTTGGCAACTTGCTGATAGACGCTGAGTCCTGGAAACTGGAGGAGCTGGAGGCGAAGCCACATGGGTTCACTTTCATGGAATCAGACCTCTGAAGCCAGAAAAGTCATGTAGAGATTTCTATCAGTGCTGAGATGCTTGGGAAACTACAGAAAGGCCCCTGCCATCAATGAGATGCTTCTACTGCCACTGGATACACAAGACTCTAAGACTCTGCATCCACTGGCCGGTGATTTTCCTGGCATCATTGCATGTGTTTTTTGCGTATGAAGGAGATTTTATAGACTAGTATCAGACATAGGGGCTAATATCAGATATGTGGTTTAGACTGGATTGGGTTGGGGTATTTTCTCAATGTTTTATTTCTCTTTTATATAAACCTCTCCCTTATACTCATTTGTGTGCTTTTGAATTTGTTTCTCTAGTCTACCCAGACTGACACACCATTTAGCAGGACAAACATAAATTCATTTTTCTTGACAGACACTGTCCATCTAACCTGCTGATCTTGGGTCTAACAGCCCCTATCGCTGCATGAGTCAGGAGAAGTGTCCAGCTGCCCTTCTCACCCATGCAACTGGGACTTGCGATCATTTCATGGTTTCTCTCCACAGGTCCATTATGATATAATTTGGACCTATTCAGAAAATATTTCAAAATATTGGAAAAATGCCCAAATGAAAACTACTAAGAATAATGTGACAAGTATCTAGGTAGTTTGCATATCTATTTGAATGTAACTTATAAGTCTAACAATTAAATGATAAAAATAAATATTAAGCAAGGTCCTTAGATTACTTGTTCTCAGTTCTGCTGATCGGATTGATTCTTTTGATTCTTTAAAAAACACAGTGACAAGCCAACCAAAGGAAGAACCAATTGAATTATTCTTTTTACATGTGAGGAACTTCCTCAGACTGAACTCAGGATGGATTGAGAAACATTATTTTATCATCCTGCAAGACTACAAGGAACATAATAAATGTTCTCATAATGTTAGCATTATTGCCAGTGTATACTAATGTATCAAAATATATCCATTGAATAATTTTTTCTCACTCATTGCCCTAGGCTGGCTTCTCTAGAGAAGCAAAAGCATATTTAAACAGATAAATTTACATACATGCTTATGAAGACAGATTTATATCAAGTACAGCGCTCACAAGTTATAAAGCTGAGCATCTTGACAAAGATGAAAGTGGCCATAGTGGTTGTAGGACTGTGATGGGCAGATGCTATGATGCGTGATAGTTTCCAGAACATTTGTCAATCCCCCCCCAAACTATGCCGTGTGTTCCTTATTCTAAAAATGATATGCTAGTATTTTGCAATAATAACATTTTAAAAAACAATGGGAAATGAAGATCATGGGTGCAAATAATCAAAAAAGAAAAGAAAAAAAGATGGAACAAAGCATTTTGGAATCTCCCTTACTCTAGAGTATTTAAAATGTGATATGCTCTAATCTCTCTGATACGTCATTCAATATAAAATGATAGACTCTCGGTTTTGTCAATAGACCTGCTAGTCTCACCATCACGGTCAAGGAGATGGATTGACACAGTAGCTGCAGCAGTGGACTCCCACATGACAGCAAGTATCAGGATGGCACAGGACGGAGCGAGGCTGCTTTCTCTTGTAAATATGGTCTCTGCATTTTAAAACTGACTTGTTGGGACCTAGCCACACCATTCTCAGTTGCAGGAAAAGAACGTCATCACATGTAAAGTGGAAGGACAGCACAAAAGAGGAAGATCCTTGACAGATGGTTTGTCCCATTGACTGCAACATACCAATTGTCCTAGTGACGAATATATAGAAATTTTGAGGATGGTAGAAGACTGGACACCATTTTCTTCTGCTTCATTTAGGGTCATTGTGAGTCAGAACCAACTCAATGGCACTGAATAGTAACAATCATTCCGATTTAATTGTTTGTCCAAGAGGAGGACTCCTACAAAAGAAATTCAATGACCAAAATTATGTTCAATGGGGAAGATCTGAAAAAATTTTTTTTTGAGAATGGGAACCAGACAAGAATGCAGCCTAACACCATTCTCATTTGGCATTGTGCTGTAAGTCTTGCCCCAAATAATTAGGCTACACAAAGAAATCAAGACCAAATATTTGAGCAAATTAGAAGTGAAACTCTATTTGCAGATGGTATGATTTTCTATGTGGAAAACCTCAAAGATGCCACAAAAATTATTTGAAACAATAGGAGGATTTTAGAAGGTAGTAGAGTAGAGGTCTTTCAAGCAGAAATAAATTGGATTCTGGTGTATCAGTGAAGGGAGAGCTGAAAAAAAAAGGCATAAAAATAACAACACCATTTAAAATAGCCACACAAATGATAAAGTTCTTTGGATTAAATCCAACCAAAGGCAGAGGGAACCAATACAAAGAAAACTACAGTCCTTACGATAAGAAATACAGCCAAAATGCTCTTGAGAGGCAAGAATTTTGGGAAACATAAGTAGGAAGAGACTGTTTTATGCAGACATACTCTCAACATTTGTAGTTTAAGCCAATAATGCTAGAATTTTTAATTTCAGGAAAAATATTTTGTGCCTATTCTTTACTTTCATAGTTATCAATATATAATATATATTCAATATATATACCAATATGTATATTTTAAAATATAAATATAATTTTGGTACCAGATACATTTTAAATAAATGTTACAGAGTTAAATGTATTTAATTAATTTTTATGACAATGACATGCTTGCTCTTACAGGGTTAAGGAGTCTTGGAGGCTGAGGTAGCGATGGAGGAAATCTTCCCCTTTGTGGGTGGAAGATGTGTCTCACTCGCATTATCCTGAGTAAAAGTTATTTTCCTTAATATCCCTCCCACCCATAATAATGCCAACTTTAAGGTGCTGTTTGCCAACAAATGCTCACTCACTCTACTCTTGAAGGTCAACTGGCTGAAGGCTACCTGCCTGAAGCTTGTCTGCCATCAAGGGCCATCAGACCCTTTGGTCTGTCTTACCCTCCCTTCTGATAAAAACAATGGACTATTCCTCTGGAGAAGAGGTCAAAGGTCAAGCCAACTCACAAAAGACCAAAGTTAAGCTGGGATATCTAACGCAGAACCAGCCCATCTTGTTAGGGATGTGCCTCTTGTACAACCCCTTCCTGTTAAGTATACGCTGACCGTGCCTTGCTTGCCTGGGATTACATAGGTCCATAAGTCAATAAAGCGTGGTCTCTTTTTTCCAGTCATCAAAGAAGAAGGTAAACTCTTGCCTGTTTTATCTTGTCTGATGTCTCTTTCACTTATTCCTCAATTTCACAGCTGCCCCTTCAACCCATTTGTGTCAGGGGAGGCTGGTCCCCTACACAGCACATCCAGACTTAATCGCAACTACTTTGGGTAAATTGTCAGGAGAGTCCAATAGGATATTGTGGTTAGTAAACATTTGGCCGAGTCCAGGGCCAGGTACCCTCTGTTCCATCCTCTCAAGAAGATGGATGGTCTGCTGAGCTTCATAGTACCTGAACATCTAAGCACTTGCCTTAGGCACTCCCCAGAACTCCCCTCACCAGCGGAACATACTTCTCCCTTGTATTGTTTCCCAGGAACAAGTTGCCTGCTCTTCTCCCCACCCCCACCCCCCACTTGAGCTGAACACAGTCTTCCTCACTGTAGCACTGTTTCCTAGCAACAGGAGCACTGGGAACTTCACTTCCCCTTTACAATCCACCTACCTTCGGCTCAAATCATATATATACCTGGCCATCCCAGTACCAGGCGTGACTCCCCTAGCCTACTGTGACCCTTATGTGCTTATGTTATTTTTATGATTGAAATGTAGGGGTGGAGTCTACCTGTTAATCTGGAGATAGCCATTGAGTAGCCAATGAGGCCTTTGTGTGGGCATGGCTTTCTCCTAAGACTTCTGGGAAATCTCACAATATTTCCCTCATGAAGATGAGAAGCTATTTCCCTGGTGGTTGGGAGTTAGTCTCAGAGAAGAATCATGGACAAGATGGGAGTGTCCAAGAAGCTGGAGGAGCTGGCGGAGAGATCACATGGCTTTGCCCTGATGGAATCAGGCCTCTGAAGCTGGGGTGGCCACATGGAGACCTCTGCCCATGATGAGTTGCTTCTGCTGTTGATGGACC
The DNA here is from genome assembly GCA_004026705.1 of Nesogale talazaci. Lineage (NCBI taxonomy): Eukaryota > Metazoa > Chordata > Mammalia > Afrosoricida > Tenrecidae > Nesogale > Nesogale talazaci. The sequence continues at coordinate 115,622 of PVJH01002743.1, read as the reverse complement.
CTGAGCCCTGGAAGTGGAGACCTCAGGTGGAGACCTCTGCCAGCACCGGGATTCTGCACCCAATGACCTGTGACTTCGTGAGTCGGAAGGAGACTTTATAGACTGATTTTGGGCATGTGGGTTAATATTGGACTTATGACTTTGAACTGGACTGAGCTCAATGTCCTGTTCCTCTTGTATATGAACTTTTCCTTATATCTATATGCGTGTCCTTGAATTTGTTCCTCTAGTCTACCCAGACTAACACAACAACACTTTAGGTTGAGGGACCCTACCAGATGCTCAAGAGGCTTCTTTCTCCCTTTCTGCTATCCCTTAACATCCCCAAATATCTTTTCCCTTAAAGAAGCCACCCTTTGCTTCACGTCTTTGTGTGAATTCTGCCTCAGTTAACCTCTCAGTAAAGTAGAGGGGTAATAAAAGAGGAAGCTCCTTGACAAACTGTGTTGATAGCGTGACTGCCACAATGAACTCATATATTCTCACATATGAGCAATCGTGAGCATGGTATAGGACCTGGTTGAGTTTCCTTCTATTGTACATGGAGTTTCTGTTGGTCAGAAATGATTCAAAAACATCTGAAAACATTGAAATATTTGCTGAAAAAAAGCCAACTAGGATGTTGCTTTGAGGATTAAGGTTTACTTTCCTTTAAGCCAAGGCATTTTCAATAGTCTTTATGTATATGAAAGTTCAATATAAAATAGGGAGGACCAAAGAAAAATGGTGTATTTGAACTATGGTGTTGCTGAAGAATATTGACAGTAACATGAACTTCCAATACAGCAAACCGATCTGTCTTAAAAAGGGTGTAGTCAGAATTCTCCTTATATGCAACTATGGCAAAACATCAGCTCATGTGTTTTGGGGATTTTGACAGGATAGACCAGTCCCTGGAAAAGTACATCATGCTTGGCACAGTAGAGGACAGTGAAAAAGAGGAAGGCCCTCAAATAGTAGCCACAAAGATGGTCTCCAACATGACAATTGTGAAGAATGGACAAGATCAGACAATGTTCTCCTCAGTTGTACAGAGGGTCACTATAAGTCATAAATGACTCAATGATACCTAACAAAAACAACAACAAAAATTGTTTGGGCTGGTTCAAAGCTGGTAGCCCTCTAGACGAGGGAGCCCCTGGCATCCCTTTGCACCAGTCTCAAAAAAAGATGAACAACCTGTGGAACTTTGTAACCCCTGCCTCTGGCCTTTCACAGAGCTTATCTCTTAAGGGCACATCCTCTTCACAGAACTTGCATCTCAGAGCCAGGTCTGTACAGCCTCGTCTCTCAGTGTTGCAGGAGGCAGATCTTCCAAAAACAAGATGTAGTCATAAACCATATCCTGACTCAGACTCTGCAACATCACAAGGCCTCATTCCCCTTATCAGTACATCAGCCATCGACTCAAGTCTTATATATGTCCCACAGCTTCATTACTGGGCATAACTTCCCTGGTCTAACTCTTGGCCTCAGAATCACTCAGGAGCTCAAGATGCTCCCATCTCTTTCTTTGTTGATCCTTCCCATCCCAAAAGTCCTTCCCTACCTCCAATAAAGTTTATCTTGACTTTTCATCCCTAACTAAGCTCTATCTCCCCTCTGCAGCTCCATCGCAACCTCTCTGAACTATTTAAGTGAAAGTTTATGTTGACAGTATGCATGACAAAGCATCTGATTAGAACATCTGGGAGCAAATGAAGAGGAAAGCAGAGAGAGTGGAACATATCCTGGCCCTCAAAGCCCCAAGGATGATATTTCTGCTCAGAGCAACTGATGCACAAAGAAGACCACAGGAACAGCCCCACCATGAGTCAAGACAGCCTTCACACTGGACATCCCAACACTGGAGGAACAGTGTGGGAATTGTTCACGATGTCACCCCACCACACTGGGTGAAATGATAAGGGTGTGCCACGGAACAGCCAGGGGAGCAAAGCAATACCAGAAATAGACAGTGGTGCCATGGCATGGCACTCCATCAGAAAACTCTCCTGAAAGTCAACAAACAGACCTGGAACTGTTCATAGGCTTTTCTTTTTCTGACATTGCATTTACTGCTGTTGTTTCTTTTATTATTTTATTTTCTCTGCCTTGTTTTTTGTGCTCCTCTGCCTGTCTGTCTAGATAAAATAGGTGGCATCAACAGTTTGGATGAGAAAACAATGGGACTGAGTCCCCCGTTGGGACTGCCTTTTGAACTATGGTGGTGGAGTAGTAAATATGCATGGAGTAAATACACCGAGAATGCTTTTTAGAGGCCAGGATTGCAAGACTTGGTGTTATGCACTTTGAACATATTATCAGGAGCGACCAGTCCCTAGAGAGAGCTGCCAGGCTAGGCAAAGTAGAGAAGGCAATGAAAAAGCGGACGCTCCATGCCAGGATGGATGGACATGGTGGCTGATACAGTGTTCTGAAACATAAGAGCAGCAGTGACTATGCAAGGGACCAGACAGCATTTCATTCTCTTGTACATACAGATGCTTTTTGAGTGAGAACCGAGGGGGGAGGGCCAGGAACTGTGATGCAGAATATCACTCTGGGTTGGCACCAACTCAATGGCACCTAACAAAAATAAGGAGTATAACAATTTCAACTTGAAAAATATGTATTCGATCATAGTGTATCTCACATCCAGTGTGTTCACTTTAATCACCTGGTTTCAAAAAAAAGTGTTCGCTGTCTCCCTTTACCCATGTTTCTGTTGTTCATCACCCTCAGTGCAGGGTGGGGGAAGTGATGCATCGATCATGGTGAGAATAATAATAATTCATAATTTATCAAGAGTTCATGTGGGTGAGAGAGTGGGAGAAGGTGCGAGAGGGAGGGAAAAATTAAGAGTTGATATCAAGGGCTCAAGTGAGAAGAATATATTTCAGAAATGATGATTGCAACACATATACAAATGTGCTCGATACGAATGGATGCACACACTGTTATAAGAGCTGTATGAACCCCCAAGAAAATGTTCAAAATAATAAAAAATAAAATATTGAGTTTCATTGTCTTCCCCATTTAAAAATATGTTGAAAAACATGGATGTCAATTTGAAGACTGAAGTGTGCCTGGCCCAAGCCATAATATTTTCAATTTTCCTATATGACATTGAAAGTTGGACATCAAATAAGGCAAGTGAAGGACAATTGATGCATTTGAATTACAGTGATGGAGAAGAATACAGAAAATACCACAGACTTCCAAAAGAATAAAAAAAATGTATCTTGGAAGAAGCAGTCAGAATGCTTCTTACAGGGAAGGAGGGTGAGACTTCATCTCAAGTATTTTGGATATGTTGTCAGGGGAAACCACTCCCTGCAGTAGGATATAATGCTTGGTAAAAGAGATGGTGTAGAAAAGAGGAAAACTTTCAATAAGATGGATGGACACAGTGGCTGTAATCATAGGCTTTAACTTAGAATCATGAGAATGGTGCAGTGCTTGACAGTGTTTTCTTTGGTTGTGCATATCTCATTGTTGTACAAGCTTAAGAAAAAAAGTGAGCAAGAAAGCTATCTGTCATCTTAGAATTGAAGTAAGCCCAAATAAATATTTCAGGAAAGTTTTGCCTCTCAATTGTAGCCTTTCATTATATTTCTTACTCAGTGTTCTTAGTATATAATCCTTAAAGCTTGAAAGTTTGTCATCATCCTTATCTGGGAAAAAGTCATTAATAACCTTACATATTCAAATTACCCCTCTTTGCCTGATATAATGTAGAAGACGTGAAACACTTATTGTTGAACAGCAAAGATTACAATCTTCAGTTTAGATTACTCCTCAATATAAAACAATCATTCTCACAACTGAACCTGAACACACAATCATGATAAACAGAGAAATAAGGAAATTTCCAAAGATTTTCATTTACTTGGATCCATAATTCACACTCACGCAAGCAGAAGTCAAGAAACCAAATGACATATTGCATTGAAATCAGCTGTATATGAACTCTTAAAATTGTAAAGAAGAAAGAATCAGTGTCTTACATTGTGGTGCTGACAAGACTATCAACTGCACCATATACAGTCAGACGAATGAACGAATAAATCTATCTTGAAAGAAGCAAGTCAAAGATTCTCTAGCAGGGAAGTTATATTTTGTTTTAGACAGTTGGAACCCTTTATCAGGTAGGGCAAGTCAATGGAGAAAGACACAATGCATGCTAAGATAGAGGTTCAGTGTAAAAGAGGAAGATCATTCATGAGAGAGCTCGACACAGTGACTTCAACAATAATTGTGAGGATTGTATAAGGCAAGACATGTTATCCTCTATTGACCACTGGGTCTTTGTGCATAGAAGTGACTTAAAAGACACCTGGCAACAAAAACGATACTTTTACAAGACCATTGTACCTTTAACAACATTGTACAACAGATAGTTGTGTAGTATCAAACAATGGCTCATATATATTCCTTTATACTGTATTCTGAGAACTCAAAGCAACATAATATTATGAACTTTGATTTGAAGTATAATGATTTTTGATATCACTTCCTCATTTCTATAATTCTTAGAACAGAAACATTCAACTATGCGAGTGGATAAAGTAAACAAAATTACTTATTAGAATAGTTTTTGGTGCAAAGTAATCAATCAGTAAATGGACATCACAAAGATACTTTGGTGTAATGTCTCAGGGAGGCTTTGTATGGTAGGAATAGTTTATGTGTCTGCCTGCTTTCCCAAGGTTTAGAGGTTTGAGTTTCCCCCATTGCCTTGGAAGAAAAGTCTGGTGGTCTATCCAAGAAAAGTCATCATTCAGATCCCTATGGAATATCGTTTCTTTCTGATACACCTTAGTTTACCAGGAGCACAAATCAACTTGAACACAATCCAGTTTTAGTAGTGAATCGATGAATGAGTTTTGCCAGTAGAATGTTTTATTTCCAACATCAAAAATTTTAATTTATTTCTTGAGTAGGCTTAGACCTGTTATTTAGTTCTCAGGGGCTTTAATTCTTTGTTTCCAGTAAACATATTCAGTTTTTAGCATATAAGAATAAGGATATAATATATATCCTGCATGGTAAGAATTCTATAAATATAGCTATATCACTGTTGTCATCTACTATGCCAATAATTTGAACTCTATTTGTGTTTACCCTGTACCACTACTACAGTTTCTTTTATCTGAGACTGGGAGTTTAAGTGCAGGAATTCAGTATAATTTATCTATAAATCCAAATCTACTTAAGTAAGACCAGATATTGATCCAATATATCATTTGTATGATGTTGAAAATTATTATAAGATAAAAAGAGATGAAGACAATTTTATATCCACACGTTCAATATATTTCTTCTTCCATGTATCATGTTACCTTCAATAGAAATATCTAAAATGCCTGGAAATAGAAAGATCTTATTTTTAAATTATTGATAATTCACAAGTTCTATTGATTGCCCTTTAATTATGTGTGAAAGAATAATAGTCAAAGAACCAAAGGTGGGTTTGATATGCTTTATACATAGCACAGAAGTTTATATATATATATATATATATATGACTTTCCTAAGTTGGACATCTAAAAGGTGAAGCAGGAATGTAGTACCTTTTCTGTAATGTCTTCATTCAGAGTGAAAATTTGAGAAAGACCAAAATAAATCTCACTTATTTTTGGCATCACTGCTCTCCGGTGGTGGGAGTAGGAGGCCCAGCCCCTCTGCTGGAATTGAACCTCCGTCCCTGTGAGCTGCAGTCTCGCGCACAACCACTACGTCACCGGGGCTCAGCCCATAAATCTCACTTTTTATCACAAGAACCCAAGCTTGTCCAATTTCCTTATATCTGCTCCCATCCTAGAATATGATTCCCTCTGTCCACAATGTTTAATATGAAAATTTTGCCACGGTCTCAAAATACTAAAAGCTCCCAATGCTTATCCTCATTTTCTCCAATCAGCCTCTATATTCATGTCATTTAGTCTCCCTAAACTTTACTATAACATTTTTCAACATACAGGCAGCAGCAATTTTTGACCATATTCAATTTGTAAAAGGTATAACACACCATCATTTCACTTTATCCAATAGTCAGCTAACTGAAACAAACAAAAAACTGGATATGTCAAAAGCACATTTTGCTAATGTTCTCACAAGTTCTGAATACAAAGAAATCTAAAGAAAATTACATTCTGGAATGAAAGGAACCCTTTCAAGTTAAGGAGATAGTAGAGCCTATTGGACATGCACAGGAATTCTCTGTACTCCTAAATTACTTGATTATCTGCATTTGCAAAAGTCAGAATTTCATAGTAAGATACTTGCAAGAAGCCTAGTGGGGGCGTGGGGGGTGTTGGCAAGTATTGTGCTTGATGACTAATCTACTGTTTAGAGTAGAAGGATGACCTGGTGATCAGTGACCCTAGAGAATTCAGCCAAGAAAACTCTTTAAGGAGTCACTTATCTAATCTGCAGCACATGAGGTCATCAAAATTTGAAGGCAATGGTTTTGTTTTTGTCCTCTCCGGTTTACAGAAATGAGTGGCGATTCCTCCTGAGATGTGGAAGAACACTCAGCCTTCCAGGACCTTTCCATCTCCTTCCTCATTTGTTAATTTAATAAGCCCTGAGAGACTGATGTTACACAGATCACTAAGCGCTGTGAGTTGTGTTCTTAAAGCATTACCACAATACATTATTAATCTGTGCTGCCAGACCTTAAAAGCGTCCTTGCAAGTACAGCAGGCTTCATGTGTGCCCCTTTTTTCTCCCAGACCCTTCATCCACATGAGGATACTGATACTTGTCTCTGTCTTCCTGCTGGTCCTGAGGAATTACACTGAACTCACATTGCCTCCCAAGCAGAGGAGGAGCAATGGATCCAAACTCTTTGGCTCTACCCCAGTGCAGACAACATGCATCCCAGTAAGTACAGAGGAATACAGGGATATAGGAACATGGTTTTCATTTTTATCATGAAGATCAACAGGATAGTCAAGCTAGTGAGAAAGAAGTGTTCAGGATGCAAAGTGTCAGGTAAGAAGTTTAGGAAGCTTAAATTATTTGTACTGGAGGGCTGTAAGGACTCTCAGGTCTAGAGTTCTGTCTTGAACCTAGCATTCAAAGGGCTTGTCCAACCAGAGTAGAAAAATGAATCTCTCTACACTGTCCCCTAGCATCTGTAGGTCATATAAAAGTTTAACATTCTATACTGTTAACAGAAACGTTCAAGGTTCAAGCCCACCCAGACTCACCTTGGACCAATTCCTGGAGCTCTAAACCCAAGAAATCAGCTACCAAACCATATTGAACACTCTTCTACTTTGATACTTTGTCATGGTCAACAAAACACTAGGAAGGTTGTTCATTTTCAATTTGCATGCTTGTTTTGTAAACTCTTCCATAAAACCAAAGCAACTAAGAATAGATAAGAGGTGCCAGTGGAATCAATTCTGATTCAGGACTACCCCAAATATTGACACATGTTCCAGGGTTTCCTGGCAATGGCCTTAAGGCAGCATAATTTATTCTGAGAACCCCCTGGATAGACTAAAAGAGGCAACCTCAAATAACTGTTGATACAACCCAAGGACTTTGAACTTGCCCTTAAGCATTCCTAAATAACCAGGAATACAAGGGTGATGATAGTGATACTGAAGATGACTCACTCACTGCCACGGAGTCCGTGTTGAATCATAGTGACCCGGTAGGACATGGTAGAACTGACTCTGTGGGTTTCAGACGCCACATAAGCCTACAAAGCTTTGTCTTTCTTCTCTGAAGCCTCTCATGGTTTCTAATTGCCGACCTTGCAGTTTTCAGCCCACCTGTGACCACTACACCACCAGGGCTCCGTACTGATGACGACAGTAGACAAAATTCCACCAAATAACATTGAGTGTTTCCTAGTGCTAGGCTCGGGGATTTGTATTATGCAGTATTCACTTTGTTTTTCACTTTATCTGTGCCTTCCTATTCCAGATAGCCATGTGTAGATTATAGATATTTTACAGATGGGGACTGTATTTAAATCACATTTTGGGGTCCTTAGGGATATGGCCAGGTTTGAAGCTACTCAGGTCTGCACCCCGGTGGTCCTAGTTATTTATCTGAGCCCTTTGGTGTGACCAGTGTGACGCTCCATCTGGTTGAGGTCTTTCACTTTTCGTCCAGAAAACATCTGCAGCACATGAGATGAAGTCTCTACATCTTCCCTTCTAGGGAAACTTCTTGCTTTTGCTAAGATCAGTAATCTTAAAAAAGGCAGTTTAACACACCATTCTACCATCCTGATGGTGGATTTAAATAGTTGAACTTTATGCTAGCAATCAGTCATCATCAAAGAATGCTTGACAACTGTATCTTACATGCAATATCTCAAATAGAGAAGTGGGTAGTGATCTAATGTTTGATTATCTAATTGGATTAGTGGCTAATAGTGATCTATGAAAACATTCAAGGACATAACTGCTACATTAAAATGGCACTCGATTAAGAATATTTGGCTTTTATTATGATTGTTCTTTTTTATGATTGTTCTTTTGATAATTCTACCTTGAAGTGGTCACTCTACAGTGAGAAAATGGACCTCTTCTCCAGTGTACCCCTCCAATTTGCTTGAAATTTTGCTGCTTACCAGGTAACACACATAAACACCAATAATGTATCAAAAGACTTATTACTCATACTCATGTAATTACCCTCTCTATGGAGACCCATCTATCCAATACTCATAATTAGACAATCTTTAAGGAAACTCAGGGTTCTTGGTGGCTAAGTGAATTTCATATTGGTTTGCTAAGCTCAAGGGCAGCAGTTTGAAATCAGCAGCAAATCAGTTGGAGAAAGATGAAGCTTTTTGCTTCTGTAAAGATTTACTGTCTCAGACATGACACTCTGTCGCACGGGTTGAAATTCACTAGATGTCAGTGAACTTCATTTTAGTTTGGAGGAAATGAAGGCAGGCATCAAGCTGGGCTAAAGCGACTTGAGACATCAAGTCAGGAATCACATGTGCTTAAGGAATTTCTGAAGTTAGTTATAGCTGTATAGTATGGTTTAAGCACATCTGAAGGAGCTGGCCACGTTTGAATCCAGATACAGTCTTTGGGGTATTTTGCCAGATATAGGGGAAAGGGCAGGAGAGAATGTAAGATTTAAATGTAGGTAAATATCACAAATAATGGTCACAGGTTTTATTATATACCTCCTGGTGAAACTGGAGGAAAACAATGGATGACTAACTGTGAAGTTGGTGGGTCCAATATACCTGCTGACTCTGCTGAAGAAAAATGAGTTTTCCTACTGTAACAAGATATACAGTTATGCATCAGCATTGTCTCAGTGGCGGTGGTTTATAGGATTATGATAAATAGTACAGAAAAGGAAGTTTAGTGTCCACATTTAGTGAAAATAAAATACATGTTATAGTCTCTTTGGTTCCTTTGCTGTTGCTGACAGGCACCATATAGTTGGGTTAGAAGCATACTGACCCTATATACCAAAGAAGGAAATATTAACTAGCCCAAACTCATAATTGTTTCTATATCTGTCTCTTGTAGCAGTCACTGCGTCAATCAGTCTTAGTGAGCACAATCTCTTTTTTGCTTATCTTTATTCTACAAACTATCATAAACTTTCTCCTGATAATAGATCTGAAGTATTTTAGATGAAATCTCATCACCCTGCTTCTTAGGTGCACCCTGGTAGTTCTTTCAGCAGTTCATGGTAATCAATCATTTTATGGGGGCTTTTATACATATTATAACTATCCATAATCCAGTTAGATCAAGCATAATTTCACACTTGCTGCTGCCATCGATTTCAAAACATTTTATTGCTTCTTTAAACTTTTCATATCAGCTCCCCTTTATCACTTTAGAGAGGATTTGTACAACAGATTTTCCCAAGGCAAGAGGTATTTGATTTCTTGACTGCTGCTTTGGGCTGAGAGCAAAGAACATGAAATATTTGGTAACCTCAAACTTTTTCTCATTTTCATGATATCTATGATCTGGCTATGAGGACTATAGTTTTATTTACACAGAGTTGCAATCCATACCTAAGGCTTTAGCTTCAGATGTACATCAGCATGTACCTCCCGTTGTCCATGTTTTCTGCAAACAGGGTCTTCCATTTGCAATATCACAGGTTTTAATTATTGTCCTTTATGTTGACTATATTTTTCCTATAAGGATACAATTTTTTATTTCAAATTTTCTTCATGATATGATGAATAATATAAGTCTGTTTTATTGTTGCAAAAAAAAGATGGAGCATACGTTCCAATTCAGTGTTTTTCACATGCAACTTTTCGTGACACTAATGTCATTATCTATCTTGTTTATGCTCAACAAATAGCTGCTACTAAATTTTCCATAACTATGAAGAACTTAAATGATATATAATCATTATATAATAGCCTATATATTATAATGATTCATTTTTCTTCCTCTTCCTAGCCCTAGGTAATCACTAATTTTAAACCCTATATTGTCAATATTTAGGGTGTAGAAAGCCTCATTTTTCCCCCTTGATCAATTGATTTAGTAGAGCTTCTTATCTTGAACTAGCAGCCTAATGCATTAACTAATAACGATGCTACCAGGACTCCTTTCATTAGATATTAGTAAGATGTGAATTAAAACCACAATGACATCATTATACCCTAAAAGTATGATGAAGCCTTTCTAAAAAAAAAGAACACAATAGCCGGCGCACAAAGTTTAGAGTAACTGCTCTATTTATACTCCCAATTATTGAATGGTAATTAGGAGAATGTGTTCGTTGCTTTTCTTCTTGATATTAAGGAGACAGTGCTCAGCCTTTTCTCATTCAATATGATGTTCGCTGTGAGCTTTCCACGAATGTGTTCTCACAATGGAAAGAGAAAAAGAAAAGGAAGATGGAAACTCAACTCTATAGTGTTTAGACACTCTTCAAATCTTGTACTGATCCCAAGCTAGGGCTGTCTGTTCAGCTAAACAATGGGCAGTCTTAGAAAGTGAGCAAAAATTCCCAAGAGGAATTTACTCCTTAGCACAGTCAACCAGACCATATGGGAAAATGCAATATTGATTAAAAAGGAAAACTTGGAGGGAAGGAAGAAGCAAAAGAGATGGGTTAATGGAAAAGAGAATGTATCAAGGAGTGGGGAAAGTGCCATTATAGTGAGGGGATTGCAATTGATCAACAAAATAAAATGTCTATAATGTGTTGAATAGGGCAACCTTTCACTAAGCCCACAATAAAACTTTAAGAAGAGAGAACTATTGCAATATTGCTATAAGTTCTGTGCTGGACAGTAGCATTCCCTAAAGACCACCGCCAACCTTTCTTTCTTGGAAGATGTTTAATTACTGTTTTTAGCTCTTCACTTGTTGTTGTCTGTTGAAATTTGACTATCTTTATGAATTTGTTATTTCAAAATGTCTGTCTTCCACTGTATAATTCTCTTGAGTTTCTCTAAAGTGGACATGTATATAAGTTCATGCATAAATTGCTACAAAAGCAATTTCTAAACCTAATGACATGTTATAACTGAGAAATACTGTAGGCACTTATGTCTGACTTTTACAAGTGAATTTTGCAATTCAAAATGGACTGAATCATGGTGTCCCAGTTACTTGCTTTATGTTCTAAATCCATCTTCTCTTTCCCTGAAGGTGTCTCTGGTACATGGAATCACAGAATACAACCCAGGTCCCTAAATTCCTTCTCCTGGGATTCTCAGATGATCCAGATCTACAATGTCCCCTCTTTGGAACATTCTTATTCATGTACACTCTAACGGTGTTTGGGAATCTGCTGATTATCCTGACTGTGAGCACTAGCAGCTACCTCCACACCCCCATGTACTTTTTTCTTTCCAACTTGTCCCTGGCTGACATTGGTTTCACTTCCACCACAATACCAAAGATGCTTAATAACATCTATACAAGCCAGAAAATAATCACCTATGTTGAATGCCTGATTCAATTAACATTGCTTAATTTTTTTGGATGTTTGGACAATCTGTTGATCACTGCAATGGCCTATGACCGGTTTGTGGCCATCTGTCACCCCCTGCACTATTCAGTCATTATGAACCCCCGCCTGTGTGGTCTGCTGGTTCTAGTCTCTTTTTTTATTAGCTTTTTGTACTCTCAAGTGCACTACTTTGTAGCGTCACAACTTATCTTTTGCAGAGATGTAGCAATCCCTAGCTTCTTCTGTGATCCTCCCCTACTCTTCCACCTGGCCTGTTCTGACACATCCAGCTCTAGTATATTAGCATATTGTGCTGGTGCCATCGTTGGTGGTATCCCAGCCTTGTGGATCCTGTTCTCTTATACACGAATTGTTTCCTCCGTCCTAAGAGTTTCATCATCTGGTGGAAGGTATAAAGCCTTTTCCACCTGTGGGTCCCACCTCTCAGTTGTTTGCTTATTTTACGGAACAGGTTTTGGGGTGTACTTTAGTTCAGTGGTCATATCTTCTCAGAGGAGTGGTGCGGTGGCCTCAGTGATGTATATCCTTGTTACCCCCATGCTGAATCCCTTTATCTACAGCCTGAGGAACAGAGATATAAAGAGGGCCCTGAAGAAGCTCCTCAGTAGAATAAATTATATTTAATATCTAAGCCAACATTGTATGTCTGTGAATTAAAATAGGCAAGGAAACTAACCATCTTGAACTGGAAATCATGCTCGTGTGGTGAAGTGATTTTCCTTAGATCTCAGGATTATTATGGCTATTGGTGTCCCATGTCAGAATAATGCATATGTGGTAATTTTTAACAGAACTGGGAATGTGAAAGAAGGCATATGCATTATAACATCTATCTGACTCTTATAACAGTTATAAAGCCTTATGCATCCCTACAGCCCCCACCAGTGTCATCTGCGAAAAGGGCTTATTGAACAAATGGTATGCACAACTCTATTTTAAATGAACACATCAAATTCATTTACTCCTTTCCACACTCCTCAACTAATACCTTCATGTTTAGATCTAGCTTATTTACTTTAAGTGTGAGCATTAGTCGTTTCTTGTCCTCGGTGTGGACTTCTTATCAGATTTATCTGGTGGATTTTAAAGAGAATCAACCTTATTTTTCCCATCAAAGCCTTGGCTTCATTTAGACTAAGAGTATGTGGCAATGAGGAAGACTTTTGCTAAATAGCACAGCACCTGCTAGCAGACAACCAAATTTTAAGACTTCAGTTTAAGCTAAGTCATTGTTTTTAAATGGCTATTCGGGTGACACTTCATCTTACAAACTGGGAGCACAGTTTCAGGAGAGATGAATCCTTGTAAAATGACATTATGGTGGAGAGACTACTATGTCAGTGAAAAACAGGAATACATTTAAGAATATGAATTGACACAGTGGCTGTAACACTGTCCCCAAGACAGCAAGGATTGTGAAGATGGCACAGACCAGACATGTTCCCTTCTGCTGTGCATAGGGTCTCTAGGAGCTGAACTCACTGGTTGGAACCTTATAACAGCAGCAGCAACGATAGAAGCCCTGGGGAAAGAGTTGGTACATGTTGGCTGCTAAGCACAGGGCTCACAGTTCTAAACCACCAGAAAATCTATGGGAGACAGATGGACCTTTCTACTTCCATAAAAATTTGCAGTCTCAGAAACTTAGAGGGGCACTCCTCCTTTGTCCTCTAGCGTCCCTGTGAATCAGCATAAACTCAGTGGCCCTCAGTGAATAGCAACAATTTGTCTTGATTACTTTAGTTCCCCTGGGCTTATGTTGAAGGTCATTATATCCTCAAAGCTCACATGGGGACATATATGAGGGAAATTACCCTGGTGATTGCCAGCAGTATAACTTTTCTCAATGTCTCTGGTAATATTTCTTCACTGTGCTTATCTTCACACACTATACATTTTCTTATAATGCTGTATATTAAACTCCTGTCTGTCTGACCCCAAGTCACCTTTCCTTACTTACCTTTGCAATGGAGGAGTAGAAAGTCTCTCACTATATTTTAACTTCTCATTTAGTTTTCTTACAATATCCTTCTAGGATTTGTGTACATAGAGCCCGCTTCCAACTAGCTCAACCTGTGCTTACTTCCTTCCACATGTTGCAATTCTACATTACCATGATGCTGTAACTTTTAAATACCTTGCAGCTTTTCAATCATGATATCACTAATTACCTGTGTTTCTTAATGTACGTCTGCCACAACTAGAGTGGTTTCTTCCTTCTTGTTGAAGCAGATTAATAAATCATTCCAAGGGGAACAAATGTATATGGTTTTGTGTCCATTTTTGCTAGACTACTACCTTCTACGGTTAAATGGTGGCTGTTGATCTTGGTCGAGGGTTTATAATTGAGGTTAAAAGTTGTGATACAATATTTCTAGTTGCAATGTGATTGTAGCGTCTGTACTTCACAGTGATGTGTAACATTTCAATGTAAATGAGAACGTTAGGAGGCTATCATACGGAGAATGATACTCCTTAGATAGAGAGTTACACTGGGTTCAGAACCAGCAGCCTCCCCTGGGCAAGGCGTCCAGAAGAGAGGCGAGAGCCAAAGTGCGACTTGGTGTCAATTTTTGTTGCCTGCTCAGTGACAAGGATGGTGATTAGTGGCAGGAAGGGGGGTCATTTTGGATAGAGCTGTTAGATTTCACGATATGTGAACTGAATGAGCAACAGGTTCAACTTCTGGCTGAGATGAGCATGCGTACTGATGATAACAGCAAATCTGCAGTTGAGATGAAAGAGAATTGTCTTTGGAATGAAAACATTGACAAAGGACTCTTGCCTGAGCTTTTAGCAATTTCTTCTACATAGAAAATAAGTACTTACTGCAGCAGAGATCAGATGCTATAAAGACCTCTCCAGGTTATTTTACCAGTACTGACTGAGGTTATCCCTTAAGCAATCCAGGAGGACTTGAAGAAAGTGAGGCAATTGGAGAAAGACAAGCAGCACAGAGGTGTCTAGAAGCTGAGCTATAAGTTTGCATGAAGTGATTCCAACAAAAGACATTAATTCTCTGGCATGTATTCACTACATGGTCTGGTGGTATTTGGGATGAACATGAAATTGATTACATTTTGTTTGTGTGAAAGACCATTGCATTAATCCTGATTCCAGTGAGATAAAAAGCTATTGTTATGTATCAAAGGAAGAACCAGAAAAGCTGCTGAAAGAAATAGTCTGTGGTGAAATTCAGATAAATTCATGGTTTTAAATAATTGCAGAAACTTTATTCTTGAAATGGTGAGATACCTTCAATCAGTTGTATCAATTTGTTAAACTTGAGGAAATATATCAAGTATGAAACTAAGGATGGATGATTAGTGAAGACTGGGCATTTTTCTCTGTAGTGAATTTAGACTGGTAGTTGTGTATTTTGAATCTTTTTGCTTCTTTATCAAGAGAATTTTCATTTGGTACATTGATGTTTTTACCTTTAGAAGCTGTATAGAAATGTCAGCAGACTTAATTCTGTATTATATACTTATTCAAATATTTGTTTATAGAATAATGATAAATTATTATAGCAGGGTAAAAAAAGTGAATGTAATGTGTCCAAAAACATTTCTGTGAAAATTTTGGATGAGAAAAATTTGTCAAATTTATATAATAGGATAATCATTTTCAGAATATTTCTAGGTTAGTTGGCTTTTTTCCAGCCACTTAATCTACCACTGAATTCATATTGTGATCTAGAAAAGTGTGCACAGGAAGCTGTTTGCTTAATTAATTCCACATAGTCCAAGTTAACTATTAATATTAACAGATAAAACTAGTTAAACAGACTGAAGGATGAATTAAATGGTCTAGACACTAAAACCCCAAAATCATTCCACATATGATTTTGTTGTTTAGTCTGAAACTATCGTTTTAATGCTTATAGCTAATTGTTGCTTTGATCAGAGACAGGAATTGAGGCTGGTTAGGTTACATCTTTTAAGTAAGCAAACAAAGCCCTGTGGAGTCAATTCTGAACTTATAGTAACCTAAATTTTGGATGACCAAGTGGTAGTATCTTGATGGGTTTCCAAAATTCATCTGTACAGAAGCAGCCTACCACATCTTGACTCCCACATAGTGGCTAGTGAAATGACATATGGGTAATTTCACTAAGAAACCAAGCCCTTACCATCTGTGCCAGTGATTCCTTTCCAGTTGTCTTTGTCAATCACCAGGTATGTGTTTTCAGATTTAAGACAACAGGCTGTTTCTAAAAAGGGAATTGGTTCATCCTGTGAAACAAGATTTCTTGATCTTGGCACTTATTTTTTAACCCATTAAACCAGAAATTTCTTTGTTGTGGGGATCTGTTGTGTGCAGCAGAGGATGTTTATCCAGGACTCTACCTGCTAGAATCAAATGACACCTCTTCCGTGTGTGAGGATAGACTTTGTTAAATGCCTTCCAGGTGTGAGGTAGAACAGAGCTGTTCCAGTTGAGAAGTGCAGTTCTCCAAATTCAGGTCATATTGTAAGGTGAAATGGGGACCAGCAGACAGAAAAGGCTGATGTTCACATTAAATACATTGAAGTCTTGGAATATGTATATTACAATTGCAATCTGTGAGCTCAGCCACTTCAAGGGAGAAAGACAAGGCTTTCTACTCCTGGGCAAGCATGCTTGACACACCAGATGAACATATGAAGTGTGATAAGAGATGTGAGAACCTCCAATAAATGTACAAAATCCAATTTTTGCTTTGCTTGGTCCACAATCAATTCTCATGGAAGCAATAGTCAAGGGCTCTAAAGGCATATTGCATTGGTTAAATTTACTGCACAAGAACTTTTAGAGTATTGAAAAGTGGAGAACACTAATGTGCACCTTACACAAGTCATGGTATAGTCAATTGTCTCATATGCATTTGAAAGGTGGATAAAGAAGACCAATGAAGAAACGGTGCATTTGGATTGTAATGCTGGAGAAGATTATTGAGAATGCAATGGACTATAAAAAGGACACACCAATCATTCTGGGAAGAAGGAGGGTCTGAGTTGTCCTTAGAGGGAAAGAATTCACGGTTATATACTTCGCGATTACATACTTTGGACTTGTCCCAAGAGAGACCAATCCCTGAAGACATACATCAAGTTTGTGATGCTTATGATGAGGCAATGGCCATGGAGGGGAAGGGAAAACAAGGCAGGCCCTAGGTGATATGGATCACACAAAAGCTGCAACCATGAGCTCAGGCATAGGAATAATTCTGAGGATGGTGGAGGACTGAGGAGCGATTCATTTAGTTGTACATAGAATTACTCACTCAATCGAGTTTAACAGCAATTTCACTCCAACCCTTCCACAAGTGCTTGACTGCTCAGAGATCCTGTTATAGAATTGATTACATTATTCTAATCACATCACTGAGAATTCTGCCATATGATCTCAATATCTGATGACCACATATGTAAAAGAGAAGGGAGGTTTGCTTATGTGTGAAAAGAATAAAAAAATGGGAGCAAGCATAACTGGAACAAGAAGATGACATAGGTTTCCTGTGGGTGTGTTATTTACCCAATTTAAAATGCTTTCATCTCTAAATCTATTTTCTTATGTGTTTTTCATGCTTTAAGGTCTGTGGTAGCTAGTGTGTTACTGTGAGGCTAAAGGCTACATCATTGGTATTCCAGCCTACTCACCAAAAGGGAACAGGTTTCTGGGGAACTCATAGCATAAGCACAGTCAACAAAAAAGGACTGGGTTGCCCATTTCAGAGGAAGCAGCTAATGCAAACCTAATGCACAGGAAACCTAACGCAAAGCAGGAAATACTCTCAGTTACTGAAGACCTAATGAATAGAAGCAGAGCCTTGACTAAGCTAGTACCGAATGATTGGTCACTTTGGTCAGAAGGCACTGCAAATGTGACAGATGGGGAGCTACTTTCTCAATCAAGGGTTGACCATAGTGATATGAATGGAGTAAAACCTATTGAATGAAGTCCTCATTTGTTGATGAGGCACAACTCAGGAAGAAACAGCTATGACTATCTATTACTGATCAGAATTTATATTGTACAAAATAGGAATCTAAGAAATTTTGAAGTGATCAAAAATTAAGTTAAGTGCACAGAGATCAATATCCTAGGCATTTGTGTGTGGAAATGAGCTGGAATTAGTCATTTTTGAATCAAAAGATGGCATGATTTACTATTCCAGAAATGACACAATCAGAAGGAATAGCTTGACATTCATTGCTAAAAAGAACATTTAAACAGAGAGTTGAGTATAATGCTATCTATGACAGCACTATATCATTATGCTTTCAAAGAAATCCAATAAATAAAACTATTAGTCATACTTATGCATCGGCCACAAAAGCTAGTGAAGAAATTTACCAATATTAAGCTGATGCAATCCCCCAAATGTCATAACACAAGGTACAATATTGAAAGATTCTATGGGAAAAACATCGAAAGAAACAGGGAATATGAAAATAAGATGGAAATAATACAGTCACTATACCAGGAAAGAATATCGCACCATTTCAAGACCTAGCATATAAGCAAGAAACAATGGTGTTGAAGGAAGAAATTCAAGCTGTACAAAGCTACAGGTATTTATAGGATATTCATTTAGATATTTCAACTTTTTGATGACAGTATAGAAATAACTGTCTCTACCAGAAAATTTGGAAGGCAGTTACATGGTCAATTGACTGAAATAGATCCATTTTTGTAAGTATTTATAGACAATGACAAGAATGCTGAAGCTAAAGAATCATCCCATTGAGATCACATGCAAGTAAAATTTTTCTCAAGATTATCCAACAATGGTTGCAAAAGTTGACTGAGAGAGAAGAGTCAGAATTCAGAAGACGTGTGGAAACGGAATATCATTTCTGATGTCAGGTGGTCATTGACTTAAAACAAAGCATACCAAAAAGATGTCTACTAATGCTTTATTGACTATGTAAAGACATTTGACTGTGGATAATAACTAATTTTGAATAGCCTTGAGAAGAACTGGAATTCCAGAACACTCATCTAAAAATTCCATTCTATAAGTGAAGAAAACAAAAAAAGTTCTACTCCTCGCAATTACAGTTAGGCAGCATACACACCTTAAATCCAATAATCCTATAAATATATATGCACCTACCAACAAGATTTTTTAAGCCCACAACCAGTGTCCTCCCAATTTGGGGGTATCCAATTTCTATTTTATCCAGTTACATCAACCCAATGCTTGAGGAAACAATCATATTTTTTGACATGAACAATCTTGGAACCTAGTGAAGTCTGCATCCATAAACAAAGTCAAATCAGGACAGGCTGCCATAAAGTCGGTAGTATAATGCACCAGTTAGCAGGTTCAAATAATTTATCTTCATCTGGTCAGCTTTCGGTCAACTCAATGTGGGCTGTCTCACTTAGCCTCACGAAGGTATCCATTGGTTACCTTCCATTTAGACCATGGCCCATCAAAAATTCTCAGCAAGCCTGGCCCTCTCATGCTAGGTCATGAACTTCAGATCAGTCAACCCATTCTCGTCTTCTCTATTCACTGGGAAGCAAATCCATGGGTATCAGTGTCCAAACTCAACCTGTCTTTTTATTGCTGCATTTCTCCCACTTCCACTCAACTAGTAGATCCAGGAGGCTACCTAGCAAGCATTTCAGCCTGTCACAGACTTCCTTTAACTTTCAATCCTAGAGAACAGTTCTCATCATGGCTCCAGATCTCCAGCTTCTGAAAATAACCACTAGTTCAAGATTTCCCCCCAAAAAAACCAGACTTCTTCCTTCTTTTCTTTGTCAATATGGCCCTTTGGCAGATCTCTCAGAATGCAAATATCCAGAGTACTTTGAAATACTGAGTGGGGCTAATCTCTCCAGAGATATCTTTCTAGGTATGACCTAAACCTATCTAAGGATCAAATTAATGGCTTGAGGCATATGGGTTAACAAGCTCTCTATTTTCAGACTTCCCCAAATCATTTCTTTCAGCCATTACATCAATAATAATGAGCAGAAAAATCAGTATAAACAAAGTAGAATGAGATACTAAGCTCAAATCTTAAAACAGTGAGGTTCTGGGCCCCCTGAGGTAAGTAGAAACAGTATGGTGAGTATAAAAGAGAAGACTCCTATATGCCATATTAGCTGGCCCAAGAGATAGGGTGAGGGGAGGAGGGAGGACCAAACCCAGGGAGATATATGTTGGATGCAACACAGTAATGGGGGAAGGATGGGGGGGGAGGGGAGTAAAAGGGAGTCCAAAAGTAATAGGATAACTGAGGGAATGGGGCACTAATCTACCCAGGGAGGGAGTATGGGTCTTGTCTCCACAGAAACCGGAGTGGGTGAGCAGTTCCTCCCACAAAACACTGAACCATGAAGACAATGTGAACGCATGGAAGGATGCGAGAAAAGAGAGCTATAGAGCCAGACACAACCAGAGTCAGATGGACTCCATCCCTAGTAGTGGGCATGGCAGAGAACAGGGTGGGGGAGGGACCAGCATCCCACACCCACAGGGACAAAGAAAAGAAGGGAGGAAGAAGAAGAGAGCTGGTCTAAGCTTCACGCCGACACATGATGCTCAGAGGAATACATCCCTCTGGAGACCCATTGCACCACAGAAAGGACTGGGCAAATGATTCCTGGGGGCACGAGAGAGGAGAGGAGAAGGGGAGGGGAGGACAAACACATGGACGGATTGGGGGAGCAATAAGTAGTTAGGAATCGATGGAAAGGAGGGTATGGGAGGTCTGGTCGGGATTAAACAAGGATACTGAATCTATGAGAAAGCAATGAAATGCCAATGAAGGTGGAACATGATGGTGGGACAGGAGGGAGATGGAAGGAAATAGAGGAAAGAGCTAGAAGGCAAAGGGCACTTACAGAGGCCTAAATATAGGTATGTCCGTACATAGATACAACTATTATAACTTGGGAATAAAATTAAGAACATATCTATAGGCCAAATATTAGGGTAGCAGGTGGACCTTGGGCCCTCACCCTGGTGCTCCCTCAATGCAAGAACACTTTGTTCCATGAATCTGGCATTCCTCAAGGCTCAATGGCCCAACACAATCACTGAAGTAAAATGGGTGCACAAACAAATGTGGTGAAGAAACTGAAGGTGCCCAGCCATCAAAGGATATATCAAGTGTCTTGAAAGCCTGAAGATAAACATTAGACCATTTACCTGAGAAGAGGCCACAGCCACACAGAAGAAGCACAACAGCCAGCATGGTCAGATGGTGGTGAAAGTGGTAAAAGGTCTAGGCAATAGACATCAAATGGGGCAGAAAAAAACAAAACAAAAGAAACATATATCACTGTGTGCACACATCCCCAATGTACCAATTGAGGACATGTACGAGCATGAGCGAGGGTGGTGAAGAAAGCAGATGGGCCTAGCTATCAAAAGCTAGAGCATCCGGGGTCTTAAAGGCTTGAGCACAAACAAGCAGCCATCTAGCTCAGAAGCAACAAAACCCACCATAAAAGAAGATCACTTACCTGTACAATCATAAGGTGCTGAAACAATCAGGTATCAAAGAACAAAAATCAAAATCAATGGACCAGTTGACTCCCGATATTGCTGATGACAAATGGATACAAAGGCAAACAAAGTAGAAGAAACGATGGTACCCAGCTAACAAATGATTGAATGCCTGGAATCTCAAAGACTTGAAGATAATCGAGTCACCATTCAGCGAAGAAACAGCAAAGTCCACATGCAGAAAGCACACCAGCATGCGTGATCAAGAGGGGCCGAAGGGAGCAGATATCGAGCACCAAAGAACAAGAATCACATCATTACATAGGAGGAGGAGAGCAGGGTGGGGATCTAAGGCCCACTGGTGGGTAATTGGTCACCCCTTTACAGGGGAGTCACGGGGAGGAGACAGACCAGTCAGGGGGCAGCCAGGCAGTGATGATGCATACAAGTTTCCTCTAGTTCCTGAAGCCTTCCTCCCCGTCCTCCAACCATCATGGGCCCAACTCTACCTTGCAAATCCAGATGGACTGGAGAAGTCACACTGGCATAGATGGGAGCTGGAGATATGGGGAAACCAGGATGGATGGCCCCTTCGGGCCAATGGTTAGATTGGAGATACTGGAAGGGTGGACAGAAGAGGGGGGGAACAAACAGCAAGGATATATACACAAGCTCTTATTTGAAGGACGGGCATCAAAGGAGTGGGTTGGGGGAGAGGTCCAGCAGTGTACGATATGACAGAACAATAACAATGCATAAAGTATTGAGGGTTGGAGGGGAGGAGAGACTAGGGGAAGAGGGGAAGGAATGGAAAAGCCAATACTAGGGGCTTAAGGGAAAAGGTGGACGATTGGAGAACAATAATAGAAGTGGACATGTGAAGGTGCTTGATGAGTATGCTTATTTATATATTGTGAAAAACGATGTATGAGCCCCCAATAAAATGATTTGGAAAAAAAACAGTGAGGCTCAATCCCTATTTGGCTTATTTAAATCATTGTCTAAGCTATTCTATATATACAAAATATGGGATTAAGTTTGTGAAGGCATCAAATAGATCAATGCTTTCTGTCAGCCATTTTCCTTAAGCAGTATAGTTTCTGAGACATAAAAGTGGCATTTTTTTTTACCCCTGAGCTCAAAGTGTACATGAGCAACATTCATTTTTTTGCCATTCCATACAGGAATAATCAAAGACAGCATTCAAACAAAATAATCAAAATTTCAGCTTCCCACATTGTTTCCAGAAAAAACTCAGTAAACTGCAAGGGCATATCTGACTTCTGGTTAACTAAATAAGAAACACTATTATGAGACCGTAGTCAAACAATCATCTAATTTCCATTTTCATGATTTGCTTCTCATACCTCACTCCCAAGTATCATAATGTGTTAGTATGAGTAGACTAGAGAAACAAACTCACAAACACACATATGTATATAAGGGAGAGGTTTATATACAAGATGAATGGGCATTGAGAAAGCATTCCAACTCAGTCCAGCCCAGGCCTACAAGTCTGATGTTAGCCCATATGTCTGATTGCAATCTATAAAGTCCTCTTCAGACTGAAGAAGCACATGCAGCGACACCAGGGCTATCACAGACCCTTAAGTGTAGAGTCTTTCATAGTCAATGGTGGTAGAAGTATCACAATACTGTCAAGAGTCTATGTGGCTTTTCCAGCTTCCAAGGTCTGATTTCAACAGGGTAAGTCCATGTGGTTTCTCCTCCATGTTGTCTCATAGGGAGTCAGCCTTGTGTCTTGTCAATAGAGCATCTTCAAGGACTGAGTTGTGAGTTTTTCATCTCCACGGGGGAAATACTGGATTTCCCAGAATTCTCAGGAGGAAGTCATGCCCAGAGAGTTCTCATTTGCTACCTCCAGATTGACAAGCTAGACTCTACTCCTGTACTTTTAATCCTCAAATTGACATAACTGCCACTGTTACTTTGAAGACTAAGATGTGGCTGATCCAAGTCATGACATTTTCAATTGCCTTATATGCATGTGACTGCTACACATTGAATAAGGACGAAAAAGAAAGAATCAATGCATTTCAATTGTTGTGCTGGAAAAGAATATTGAAAGTGCCATGAATTGCTGCAAAAAGGAGAAAATTCCGTCTTGGAGGAAATAAGGCCCGAGGGTTCCTGAGAATGGTAAGGTAAGAATTTGTCTCAAATATT
Source organism: Nesogale talazaci (assembly GCA_004026705.1). Classification (NCBI taxonomy): domain Eukaryota; kingdom Metazoa; phylum Chordata; class Mammalia; order Afrosoricida; family Tenrecidae; genus Nesogale; species Nesogale talazaci. Next base: position 92,047 of record PVJH01002743.1, on the reverse strand, counting down.
TTAGGCATGTTGTCAAGAGAGACCAGGACTGTACAAGAGCATCATGCTTGGTAAACTAGAGAAGCAGAAAATAAGAGGAAGGTCCTCAAGGAGATGGATGGACACAGTGGCTGCAACAATGGACTTAGACATAGGGGCAATTGTGAGAATGGCGCAGGACCCAGAAGGGTTTCATTATGTTGCGTATCAGGTTGTTATGCTCTGGAACTGAGACGATGGAACCTAGTACCAACATTGGAGGTACCAGAGGAATGCAAATGATGGAAATACAGAGAAAGAATCAGTCGGAAAATAGGGATGAATGATTAAAAAAAAAAAGCACGAAGTTGGAGACCACGATAAAATTTTTTCAAGTCTAATGACTTCTTCATTGGAAACAGGTTTTCTGTTCAACAACATGAATTGTGGCTATACTCATGTAGCTGCCGTTAATCATCATAGAATTGGTTCTGTCTCCCAGAGACACCATGTACAATGAACGGGATACTCCATGGTCCTGTGCCATTCGCACAATTAGTCTTAGGTTTGAGCCCATTGTTGCAGCAACCGTTTCAACACATATCAATAGAGGGTCTTCCTCTTTTTCATGACCCTTCCACTTTACTGAACATGATGTCCTTCTCCAGCGACTGGTTTCTCTTGACTTTAGGTCTGAAGTACATGAGACAAAAGTCTCACCATCCCTCTCTATAGGAAGCACAATGGCTCACCATCTTCCAAGGTAGACATATTTGTCCTTTTGGGGGTCCCTGGTACCTTGAATATTCTCGCCAGCACCATCATTTAAGTGAATTTATTTTCTTCTTTTTTATGAAGTATCCAACTTTTACACACACACACACACACACACACACACACACACACACACATACATGTGAGTCACTTGAAAATACCAGAACTTGGGTCAGGCATGCCTTAGTCATCAAAGTAAATTCCTGCCTTTTCAACATTTTGAAGATATAGTTATTAGGGTTTCTGTAATGGAAAAAAATTGTTGCTATGCTGAAGGTTTTCTGTGACCAGTTTCTCTTAAGTGGGCAGCATGTTTCTTGTTTATAGTCTGTTCTTAGTCTCAAAACGGCTGATAGCTGTCCACTTTGGGTGACCCTGTTGGTATTTGAAATAATAGTGATATAGCTTTGACAAGTGGACAAGCAAGTAGTGGAACTGTACAAATAGACTTCACCTCATGAAATACTTAGGAGTCAAATTCACTGCACTTGTAGAAGAGCTAAAGGAGAAACTCAATATCAGCAGATAAAACAAGGTCAGGGGCAGACTGAAACAGATCTACGATTGCTTAAATGTAATTTTAGATTGAAGCTGATGAAAATTAAGAGACGGTGATGCTGTTTGATCTCATAAATATTCACAGTCTTTAAAGTTCTAAATGAAAGATCTACACTTTCCTCTAGGGGAGATCATAAATTGAAACTGTGTATGTGGTAGTGGGTTTATCTATTTTTTATCTTGCTACTCATGCTTTTGGTGTCATATCTGAAAGCCTCACTGTCAAAGAACAAAGATGAACTTCTAAATTTTCTTCCAGGATTTTCAATGGTGTCAGTTTTGCTTCTGACTGGCATTAAGTCAGTCCCAAGACACAGAATCAGTAAACACAACAGAGCAACACACTTCATGGTCTGGTGCCATCCTCACACAATTGTGCCTATGCTTGAAATCGCTGTTGTAGGTCTTTGTCAACCCAAATTTTCTGGAGACTGGTCCCTCCTGATCATATGTCCACAGTATGTGAAACAAAGTTTCCTTATATTCAGTTCAAAGAAGCATAGCTTGCATTTCATCAAAGATAAAACTATTTGTTTCTCCCTCCAGTGGTTCATGGTACTTATGTTAGCCTGGGTTGACTAGAGAAACAAGCCCAGTTATGTTTGTGTATATGTAAAAAGAGCTTTATATCAAGATGTAAGTGTATATTAAGAAAATATCCTATCCCAGGCCAGATCCAGTCCAATACTAATCCAAAAATTCCTCTTCAGTTTCACACAATACCATGATGCACAATGCAGGAAGATCACCAGCTGGTGAGTATAAAGTCTTTTGGGTCCAATGATGGTGCACACATCTCTTGGGCTCTCGCGGGTCTCAGCATGGGTGGCTAGCATGAATGTGAAGAGAGAGAGAGAGAGAGAGAGAGAGAGAGAGAGAGAGAGAGAGAGAAGAGAGAGAGAGAGAGAGCAGACTCGAGCAAGCCATTTATTTTGGTCATGTCTGCAATCAAACTGCTGCCTGATTGACAGACTACCCTCCTATCCTACAGTTTATTTATCATGTTGACACAAAATACTATTGTAACTACCATAGTATTTACTAGCACAGTGATTCAAGTTCATCGATTCTTCTCTGGTATTTTTCATTATCCAGGGTTTTTTTTTTTTGGGGGGGGACGGTAGGGTGGGGGCCATCACTGCCCTCTGGTGGTCGTGGGTGCTACCCAAGTGCTGCTCCTGAAAGCTGCAGCTAGATTTGAACCGCTAAGCCCTTGGGTTGCAGTCCCATACTCAACCACTTACACCACCAGGGCTCAGCACCATTATCCAGTTTTAATATGCACATAAAGCCATTAAAGGTACCTACCACACCTAGGCAAGGACGGGCAGCAAAGCAGTGGGAGGAGCAGAGCATGGAGTTCCCAAGGGTATACTTTGGGTCCAGGATGAGGCACTCCAAGTGACTCAACTGGGGAATGCTCCCGGAGGCCAATGTCCAGACTTTGACCTATTTATAGTTTTTCTTTTATTATTTTGTTTGTTTGTTTTTTACTTTTTATACGTATTTTCCTGGACATTGTTTTTGTTGTTGTTGTTGTTGCTATTGTTATCACCCTTTTCTTTTCTTTTTTCACTTCATCTCATAATGTCATGTCTTTTGGGGTCCATACTATTATCTCTGCAAGTTTAAGTAGGTAAGATAGGCTGGATGAGCAGTCTGAAGAAGAAAACAATGAGACTGATGGTTTCGGGGGGAATGAGTGATAGGGAGATTGAGGAAAAGAGGTGGTGTTGACCATCCCAGGCGTAAGGGAACAACAAGTTATCTAAAATCAATGGCAAGGTGGATGTGAGAGGCCTGATAGGTAGTGAGCAAGATTAATGGAACAGAGTGAAATTACTGAAACGCAAATGAAGGATGAGAATGATGGTCAGCCAGAGAAAAGTAAAAGGAAATAGAGGAAATAACTTGGAGGCAAAGAGCATTTGCAGAGGTCTAAATACAGGCCTGAACATAGGTCACTATACTTAGCTTTGATGATGGGAAATGGATCTCTGTGCATATACTTAAAGGGCTGTAGTATTAAGGCAGCAGATGGACATTGGACCTCCACTCAAGTACTTCCTCAATGCAAGAATGCTTTGTTCTATTAAATTAGCATTCCTTGATGCTCACCTTTCTTTGACACAATCAATGAAAACAAATGAGTGCACAAGCAAATGTGATGAAGAGAGCTGATGGTGCCTGGCTATCAAAATATTTAGTGTCTGGGATCTTAAAAGCTTGATGGTAAACAAGTGAACACCTAACTCAGAAGCAACAAAGCCCACATAGAAGAAGTCTACCAGCTGGAAGGATCACGTAGTGTCAAAGGGATCGTGTATCAGACATCAAGGAACTAAAACTTATATCATTATAAATGCGGGGGAGTGTAGATTGGAGACCTAAGGTACATATGCAGGGGAAGTGACATCCCCTCACAGAAGGGTCATGGGGAGGAGACAATCCAGTCCAGAACAGTGTAGCAACAATGAAATATGCGCCTTTCCTCTAATTCTAAAATGCTTCCACTCTCCTACAATCATGATCTGAATTCTACCTTACAAATCCAGTTGGACTGGAGGAAGTGGAGTGGTACAGATAGGAAATGGAAACATGGGGTATCCAGGACAGATGATTCCATTAGGACCAGTGGGGAGTGTGGTGACAACTGGAGGATAGATGGGGGGTGGAGTAGAAAGGGGAGACCCATTATAGGGATCTACATATAGCTTCTTCCCAGGATACAGGCAACAGGAAAGTAGGCAAAGGGAGACACTGGACAGCATTGGACAAAATAAAAGTATAATAGTTCATAAATTATTAAGGGTCCATGAGAAAGAGAGGTATAGGAAGGTGGTGGACATAGGAGTCAATATGAGGGGCTTAAGTGGAAAGAAAATATTTTGAGAATTATGATGGCATCAAATGAATTGTGATAAGAATTGTATGGCTGAGCCCCGGTGGTATAGTGGTTGTGCGCGGGACTGTGGCCCACTGGGATGGAGGTTCAATTCCAGCAGTGGCTCCACAGGAACAAAGATTGGGTCGCCTACTCCCACCACTAGAGGGCACTGATGCTCCCCCAACCCAAACAAAAAACAAACAATTGTATGAACCCCTAATAGAATGATTAAAAAAGGATAACAAATCTCAGCAATCTGAACTTCAAAAAATTACTAGAAACCAAAAAAAAAAAAAAAAAAGAAAAAAAAAAGGTACCATGGCTTGAGAGAGGCACACTTTGGTCAGCAAAGTAATCTCTTTGCTCTTCATTGTTTTAAAGAGGTCTTGTGCAGAAGATTTGTTCAATACAAAACGCTTTTGATTTGCTGATTACTGATTCCTTGAATTGTTGATTCTGAATACATGTTAAATAAAATCCTTGACTGTGTCAATCTTTACTCCATTTATCTGTGGAGTGAAAACCAACAGTGCTATCTGTTGGTTCACTTGTGACGATCTCTGTTCTCTACACTGAGATATAAGCCCGACTGAAAACTCTGGTCTTTAATCTTTATCAGCAAGTTCCTAAAATCTTTCTTGCTCATAACTTGAAAGGTTGACTTACTGGCTTATTTCAAGTTGTTATTGAACTTTTCTCAAATTCTGCTGCCCAATTCTCCTTTATGCAGACCAGGTTTTCTTATTTGCTTAGCATACAGATTGCATAAGTATGTAGAAAGTGTATCATCCTGATGCACACCCTTTCTGATTTCAAATGTTAAAATATCTCCATTACAATATTGATGAGTTGTCATTGTTTTTCTCAATTTTTGGTCTCTTTCAAGAGTTTGTGTTGGACTTGTTTAATCATTTTTCTGTTTCAATTGATATGAGGGTGTGGGTCTATCTCTTTGTTATGAATGTGACATATGAAGCTGATTGATGATCTTATATTGTATTTATAAACAAATTCCACCAGGTCATAAATAAAATACTTTCAGCATGCTATTGAATTTGTCTGGCTAGTGTGTTGTTGAGTATTTTGGAATCTATATTCATAATGGATATGGTCTTTGAAATAGCTATCACATGGCTCTTAAAGTCAACTACACACTAACAATGTCCAGTTTTTTGTTTCCAGAAAGGAACACTCTGGTATTTTAAACTTGTCAAGTCATCTATTTATATTTCCAAGAGGATACCTCTTAGCCCCATCTAGATCAACATATTTCAAATTACAACCTTGATACTAATGTTTTACCCACAGTTACAATACTGGAGACTCCAGCTATTTAGATGAAAATTAGAGGAAAACAGTTCTCTCCCTGTAAGCATTTTCTTAACTTGTCTGATGAGTCAGAATTGACTCAGTGGCTGTGAACTGGTATTTTAAATTTATTTAATCTCCTTCAAAAAAGCCTGACTTTTATAAAATCAATATATCCACAGTCTCATCAAAACTCATTACCTCCACTATTATCATTTTTTATAAACCACAATCCTTTTACAATTCATATAAAATAATTTTGCCTGGTTACCTTAAAATACCTTGACATCAGGAGGGGTTTTTTTTTTTTTGTTTAATCTGCCCAATATTACATTTTGGTCTCAAAACAGTGTTCCATTATAATTTTGCTGATCTCTGTGTGATCTGGATGCTGTCTGCATTTGTGTTGTAGTAGTTATAATTTTCATATTTATAATTTGATATTGATAATTTTTAATATTGATAATTTTTGTGTTATTGCAATCACGATGATCTACATATAAGCCCTTCCCTGGGGGACAGACTACAGGGAAGTGGGCGAAGGGAGACATTGGCTAGTGTGAGAAATGAATAATAATAATAATTTGTAAATTATCAAGGGTTCTTGAGAGAAGGGAGGTGGGGGAGGAAGGGAGAAAAAGGAGAAGATAATAGCAAGGGTTCAAGTAGCAAGAAAAGATTTTGAAGATGATGCCAACAAATGTACAAATGTGCTTGACAGAATGGATGGATGGATGGGTTTTGATAAGGGTTGTGTGAGTTCCCAATAAAATGATTTTTTTTTAAATTATGATGTATATGCTTTATTTGAATGTCCTTTCTTATTCTGAAATTATATTCTCAATCTTTCTTGTCAACCGGTTCACATTAATCTTCGCCAATCACCACTCCTGTATTCCTGAATGCCATTTTCAGATTCCCTTGATGAGTAATATTGAGAATACCTAGACACCAAAGCAACTACAAACTTGCATTATTTCTCCCATGGAGACTTTTTCTAACACATGCAGCTATTATGTACACCAATTTATAGTTATTTTTTCTTTTTTTTACTCATATGCACAATTCGTAGCCTGTATCTTTGTGCTTCAGGTGTTTCTGCAGTGCTTTAGACAAGTTATATTTTATTCTAACTTATCTGTCATTTCAAGTGTTTGAACTGAAACGAGGTCAGCGGGCAAAGGGGGACATCATGATGCCATCTGTCTCAATGTGGTTTACAAGTAACATACACATAGAGCTGTAGATTCAAACACATACAGAAGTTGAGGTGCTAAAATAAATGGAACTCATGAAATGAGCGAACCCATTGAAGGTAAAAGAAAAAGTACAAGTGAAGGTGGGGGCAGCATCTTCGCCTGTTACATAATAGCTATCATCTACCTGCCTCTCGTGAGAGTTCAGATAAACCTGCACACCAACACCTAAAAATCACCCTGTATCCTCCCCAACCCACTAGAAAGCAAGAGCCAAAATTTTCTTCTCCTTCACTAATGTGAATTAAGTTGCACATAGAAAATGCACACAATAAAACTTATTAGGGGAGTCTGGCTATGGAATCCAAAGAAGGGAGTAGCAGTGTTAAATACAGATATCACCTTTAGAATCAATTGTTTATCATAGCTTAGAATATGTCTTATAGAGAAGAATGAAGGTTAAAATCCAAGAGATATTCTGAAAGTCTTAGAAAGGAATAACTGCATCCATTTGACTATATCCACATTCATATACATAAAATATATTTTTGTACCTCAACTGAGAAGCAGGCATCTTTAAGAAAGCTAGAGTTGCCTTCATCTGTATTTTTAAAAGGGAAGCCTGTAATGAAATTGAAGAGAATGTGTTCACCTATACAAGCTCTGTGACATGGCGGTGAGGAGAAACAGGTGGAGACAGGTGAATGGCGTACAATTAATTGCCTTCGCAGGGCCACTAATTCAGCGATTGCTATCTTCACCTTTTGAAGTCTTGATCCTTAAGGATTTCCACTGCCCTAAAATCAGAATGAAAATAAAGCTTTGGGTTAATGAGGAGCTGTGGATATTTACCCCCTAGAGATATAAGCCTTCAAAGAGTCTGCCTGTTACCTCCTCATGCAACAGTTCTTTCCCAGTAGAGAACAGGTACGCCTGAGACTCTATCCAAACTGGTCCTCATGCTGACGCCCCTTCTCCCTCAGTCTGTTACTCAGCGTTTCCTGAGGGTGCATCGACAGGCAGGGAAGATGCCATGGCTTATTCCTCAATGATGCAAACCAGGTACCTTAATATCTATCCGATAGTTGCTTTTTGGAATGAGGCTAGATGTTTCACCACAACTTCATCCGAGAGACACTGTGAAGAGGCTCTGTGTTTGACATGATTTCAGGCAAGTCTGTCAAAAAGTCCTATCTCCCAACTTATTGACAAAGTTTCTTATAGTTTTGCAAAAAGACCAAGGAACTTGTCTTAATGATATCCGTTGGTCTTTTCAAAGACAAAGCTCATCTTCTGCTGAGCAGAGATCTGCTTCTTTCCATTGTGACTGTTGTAAAAGTGTCTGCGATTTGCTCCCCTTCTGGTGACAGTGAAAGATCGAAATGAGCAGTTTCACTTCATTTTCACAACCCTGTTTCTTAAACAAATTTTTGTTTGCTTTGCAGTTTGGAATTTGTCACTGGGGAACGTTGGAGTCTAGGACAGACTTTTCAGGTCTGTATGCATCCCTTTAAAATAGTCAAATATTTAAATGCTCCTAATAGCACAGAGATTGTAATTGGAGAGGGGGGGAAGCAGGAGTACCTCCTCGTTGCTGGTTAAGTAAACGTTGACACTGGGCTGTAGCAGCTCCAGACCTTTTCAAAAGAATCAAACATTATGTCTATAAAACACCCCTTCTCGGTATTTCTCTGAAATTCCTCTCTTTTCTTTACCCCAGATGTGGTTTGTCTGTGCGGCTGCTACTATTGGTCTAGACATGACATATGTAATTGTCTTATGACTCTGTCTTTTCCATCAGACACATCAACAACATGGAATCTAGCAACCAAACAAATGTTTCAGAATTCCTTCTCCTGGCACTGACAGATGATCCGAAACTGCAGCCCATTCTCTTTAGCCTGTTTCTGGCCATATACCTGGTCACTGTGCTGGGAAACCTGCTCATCGTGTTAGCTGTCACCTCTGACCCTCACCTGCACACCCCCATGTACTTCTTTCTTGCCAATCTCTCCTTTACTGACATGTGTTTCAGCACAACCACCATCCCCAAGATGCTGGCGAACCTCCAAGCACAGAATCAGAGCATCACTTATGATGGATGCCTCACTCAGGCCTTCTTTGTCCTGTTTTTTGCTACGTTTGAAAGTTTTCTCCTTTCAATCATGGCCTATGACCGCTATGTGGCCATTTGTCACCCACTGAGGTACACAACTATTGTGAACCCACGCCTTTGTTCCTTACTGATACTATTCTCCTTCCTAATTAGCATGTTGGATACGCTGATCCACACTCTGATGTTGTTGCACTTGTCCTTCTGCACACCTTGGGAAATTCCTTACTTCTTCTGTGAGGTTGTCCAAGTCATCAAGGTTGCCTGTTCTGACACATTCATCAATAACTTCATTTTATATTTTGGAGCTGGAATACTAGGTGCTACTCCTTTCTCTGGAATAATCTTCTCTTATAAAAAAATTGCCTCCTCTATTTTGAGAATGCCATCAGCAGGTGGTAAGCATAAAGCTTTTTCTATGTGCGGGTCTCACCTTTCTGTTGTTTGCTTATTCTACGGCACAGCTTTTGGTGCATATATTAGCACTACATTTGCACACTCTTCTAGAAAGACTGCAGTAGCTTCAATCATGTACACTGTGGTCACTCCCATGATGAATCCCTTCATCTACAGCCTGAGAAACAAGGACATGAAAGGAGCCTTGAAAAGCATCGTCAGGAGCAAACAAGCTTCCCAGTGATTGCATTGTCTGCTCACCTTTGTACTTCTAGATTGCATCAGAGTGAGAAAATACTCAAGACAGAACATCTAGCTCTTTTCTCATTTCAAACCTTCTGCTAAAATGAAGAGTTTACATTATGGGTCAATGCAACTCAACTTGTGGTTGAAACTTTGCTTTCCTTTTTATGAAGCTCTGTGCTTTTGAGGAAATTATTTCAACTTTTTAAGCTCAATATTGTGGATCCACAGAGACAGAACTTACCACAGGGATGTTTGAAATGATGATTCGGGGCAATATTCTTAGATGTATATGAATGGCACTCCAGATATAGTCCTGCTAAGCAACAAGAATTCTTCTCTGTCCCAATATACTGTTTATCAGGACCATTACTTGTGAGTTGTATGTGCTTTTACTATCATGAACATTTATGCTATTCAATTTCCTACTGTATAAAAATGTGTTGATTGTATTATTGCAATGGATTTATATGGTTGTCAGATAATAAAGCTTAATCAGTCAGAAGGCTTTGACTCAATTAAGAAAATATAAATGCTGACTCGGAATGCACAAACAATAGATCAATATTTTATTAGCAGGACCTAGAGACAGAATATGTGCAGGAACAGGACAATAGAACTTCATTCATCTTTCCAGAAAGTGCCATCCTTCTAGGATCTGCCTCCCCTCAGTCCTAGACAGTTTGTCACAGATGCCATATCCAAATGCAATAGTCAGTGACACAAAAGTGACTCCTTGTCCCTGAACCTATTGGTACTTGAGAACCTGTGGTTAATAAATCTTCCACAGAAAACAGGGTGTCCCATCTCCTCATGAACAATGACACCACATATCCCTTTCTAAGTTAAGCTTGGGGAAAATAATTACCCAGGGAGCTTTGTTTTATCGTTCAGATCATTTTATTAGGACATCATTCAGACATCATACAATTTGATAACTCAACCACAAAAAGCCAGATAGTGCAATCACTACCATGATCATTTTCCAAACATTTCCTTCCTTACTGTACCCTTTCCTATCAGCTTCTTAATATACCTCTCCTCTTCTCCACCCCCCCCTTCCTTCTCATTTGGAACCTTATTCCACTTATTGTCTCAACCTGGATTTCATATCCTGAAAAGTTTTAAAAGGACATAATGGAGAGTCACAAACACTGACAACAAAAAATACAACAGGGATCATCTCAAATTTGATAAAAGATAAAACCTGAAAATCTTAAAAACCAGATCAAAGAGCTTGATATTGACCAAGTTTTCTCTCTGTTGGGAAGTTAATTACTGAAGCCATCATACACACAATATAATGTGTGACACAAAATTCTCAATACTAAATCCAGTCATTCTACCCCATATAGGATCAGAATCTGTAAGGTTTCTTATTTCTTGCTGTCTAATGTTTTACCATTTTCCCAGCAATTTATTGGTTTACTGTTATTGTAGTGCCCTTTGACAGGCTTTTCTATTTTTAATAATCAGAGCAAAAAAATAATTAGTGGGTAGAAAAGGTAGTGTTCATAGCAATTTTGGTGGCCATTATTTGCTTTGGTGTTTATTCCCTGATTTTTTTGATCAAAATGTATAGTGAGATTTTACTTTACTTTTTAGTTGCCTTATTTTTCAGTTTTATTTCTCATTTCTGGTGAGTCCACAACAAAATGGAATAAAATTAATTGATTTTTTTTAAGTCTTAGAAGGTTGTTGCTCTCTTAGGAATCTCATGTAGCATTTTGCAATGTGTTTTATGAGAAACGCCATTTTATTACATTCGTGAAACTTATTTAGGGGAGGGTAAAACAAGATGCGAATAAAAAGGAACCTGGTAGACAGGAACAGTCATTTTTCCTACAACCACAAAGAAATACTGTCACCTTGGTGTCTTGGCGGTGTCAAAAAGCACAGGTATTATAGTAGAAGTGAAGGACTGTCTGGAGATCTTTATGGTCTTGCTAGCACTGATGGTGGTGGAAGGGCTGGTTTTTCTCTTGTTGAGTTCCTCAACAAGATCACCAAATATTTTGTAATGAAAGTTATCTTCATCTCTGTCCATAAAATATCTGAAGAGATAAGTTATCTGAGGCCTTATTCATACTGTTTTTTTCCATATTTCATCTAAGACCTATTGACATCGGTCTCTTAAGAGACATCTGAGCGATAAGCATTCTAAATAATTACATATTTCTCTAGGTTTTCATGCCTACTAAGAAGCATGACTTTAATATTAGGAGAAACAGAGAGAATGCATTTAGATTCCTAGAACATTGGCTCCCAAACTTCTTTAACCTTTCATCCCCTTTAAAAATATTACACAACAACCCCCTGGAAAATGAAATGATTTCATTCTATAGTCCATAATCCAGGATAAAGCATAGTTATCTGCTTTTGAAGACCAATTGAATTGTTCCAGCTTCCCTGCAAAAATGGTATCATTCATTTTGGGAAACAATGTTCTAGAATCGGAAAGGATCAGTATCAGTAGGCAATAGCCTTTTCTATTTTGCTTATCAAAATATTGCATCCAGACTCATATGTGTGTACCCACAAATAGAGTTATGCAATAAAGTGATGTCACAGCCATAGAATGTAATGAAGAGTTTCCCCATTTTTATTGCCTCCTACTTTCCCAGTAGGAGCCATGCAGTCTTCATGATTACATGTGGGACTGCTACCCAGAGGTCAGTAGCTCAAACTTTTTAGGATTTCCTTGGAAGAAAGATCAGGCTTCCTGCTCCCATAAGGATTCCTAACCTCAGAAACCAACAAGAGCTCTGTTCTGAGGGTCACCGTGAGTCAGAATTGATTCAATGAGAGTGAGTTAAAGTTGTAAAAGTTTCATTACACCAGTGATAAACACAATTCTGAATTCTGTATCTATCATTTTTTCTGAAATGATTCTATGAGTTCAGCTTTATTGTGATTACTTGAATTATGCTCACCCCTCAAACAAACAAATTCACTGTCAGTGAGTTGATATTGTCTCAGAAGTGACCCTGAAGGACAGGCTAGAACTTTGGACATATTATCAGTAGAAACCAATCCCTGGAGAAGGACATCATGTTCGGTTAACTGGAGGGACAGCAAAAAAGAGGAAGGCACTCAGCAAGATGGACTGATACGGTGGCTACCTCAGCAGGCTCAGGCAGAGAATGCACACGGTCAGGTCATGTTTATTTCTGTGGAGCACAGGATTTCTATGAGTCGGAAGCAAGTCAGTGACACCTCATCAGAATTGCCTGTGTGGGTTTTGGGTAGATGCTTCCCCAAAAGATAGATTTAAATCATAACTCCTAGTACCCGAGACTTTTTTGGAAATTGTTATCAGTCATACTGGCTTTGGGTGAGTTCAAAGCCTGTAGGACTGGTGTCCTTAAAAAAGAGACACTATACAGACAGGAGCACAGAAAAGCTCTCATATGGAGACCGCAGAAGAGATAGAGTTAGTTACATTGCAGGTGTAATTCATAGGGCGACAAGAGTTTGCAAGAAACCAGAAAGGGGTCTTTTAGCAGTCTCCCTGGGTTCTTCACACTTTTACCAACCTACATTTGAACTTTAGACGACAGAAATTTGAGACGTTTTTTGTTTTCTGTTTTATAGCAGTTTGATATTGCAGCCCTACATAACTGCTGCTGCTGCTGGATGCTGTCCAATGAGTTCTGGCTCACAGTAACAACATGGAATGAGTGGGGCTTTCTCCATAAGGGTTTCTGTACTGTAATCTTCACAGGAGCAGCTCACCAGTTCTCCCGTGGGGTGTGTCGGTGCTTCCGAGGAACCAGGCCTGCGGATAGCAGCGAAGCAATGCCTGCAGGGATTCTTAGACACCCTGGTAGAAATGCTAGCATCTTATAATAGCTTCTCTACAAAAGTGACAATTAGGATGAAATTGTCATCCTTTCATCCTTTCATCACTCCCGTGTGTGTCTCTATCCAATTTCTAATGTTTTCCGTTTTAAAAGTTAAGCACTAAATATAAATGCATTAAGTCTGTCCTAATTGCGCTTTGACATCTATATCAGACTGCTGGTTTTAATCATAATTCATTTATTTCAATGTTGTTCTTTTGCCCCTCTTACATATGGTAAAGTGTGATCTCTTTTGATGTTAATGGAAATTTTAGTAGCTGATATTTTATTATGACTAAATCTCTTTGAATATAATAATATACATAACCTAGGAGAAAGGATAATCAATTTTATACCTGGGGTAAAATTTTGGGAAGCAAGGAAATGCCTCCTCCCCTTTGAAAATTTCCTAAGAGTTTTCATAAGTGGATAAACTAGTTTAAACACCCACAGGAGAATTCTATATAATCACAGGAACATTTTCATCTAGTCTAATTACTGGATGTAAAATAATTTCATGTCAATTGCTTCTCGACATTTATTTTGTTATTAATGAAGGCAGAGATTCTTTTCATCTATTTATGGGCTGACTATGTTTCCTTTTGTGCAATTTTCCTCTCTAGTGTTTCTTTTGTGCTACCTATTCATTTCCTATTAATTGAATCAGTTCTTTATTGAATCAGCATACTAGTTTCTGTCAGTTGTCTGCCCATCTATTTTCTTAAATATGTGGCTTTTTTTCTAGTCCTTCATATTGTTTTTGGATACACACAGATTTTTAAATGCTAAGATGGTTTTACTTTCCATAGCATTCCTTAAGACAGTGTGCTCAAGATACCCTGTTTCTGAAATTCTTTCCTATTTTTTTTACTGTTTTCTTGATGATTTAAAGCCTGATCTCAAGTTGTAATGTATTTTTACCTTTAATGTGAGACAGAAAGAGATTCAAATTCATCCGTGTGCTGCATCTTGTACTATTAAATAATCCATTTTCTGCAATTCCATTTCTTCAATAAATAAAATATGCATATGTTTTGGTCTTCATGTAAGCCTTTTCTTCTTATTAATAACACTTCTATTTCTATCCTGGCTCTTGGGTCACAGGTATTAAATATTTTAACATAGAAATCAGCTAAAGATATCTTGGCCATAACAAGCAAGTTACAACATCATCTTGTTAGAACTACCAAGGTGTCACTTTCCAGTGCTTTCCTGATAATATTGAATTTACTAAAAAAATTTGATAGCAAAGAGACATGAATTCAACCTATGATATGTAACTAAAAATTAAAAATATGGACTTGAAGCTAATACTTTGACATTTTAAAAGGCTATAAATACAAATGGTTGTTACATACACAGTTGATTTTGACTGGAAACATAATAACTAACAACAAATATGCAAAAACAATGACAATACAAAATGAGCCCTCTGTAAAATCAGCCTTAAAATGCTTTTCTATTAGTGATGCTTTATAAGGCATTAAAAAACCCCTACACACATTTTGTTTCATGCTATTGATTACAATCTATAAAATTTTGGATCACTTAGATCACTTCCACCCTGTGCTTCTGTTTGTATTTCCCTGCTTTCTGGACCCTCCTGCAATTTGACCTTATAAATATGCTATCCTTTCGAGCTCAACTGCTTGACTATTCTAAGATGTTCAGATATTTCCTTATGACCTACTGTTTGATGGAAAATCAAGGGAGGGTGTTGAGTTCAATTCCAGACCTAGCAGGTCACCAAGGGTCCCATCAACATTATGGATTCCATTAGTCTCTGTCTGACCAGTAAGCCTGGCATTTTATATACATCAGACTTTTTTTCTGAAATTTCTTCTACTTTATTCAACTTCTAATGTTATCTATCATTTTAAGAGCAACTGATATAGTCTCTATATTGTCTCTCTCTCTCTCGTCATTGAGTCAATTTTAGCCTACAGGAAAGCTATAGAACAGAATAGATTTTCCTTTTGAGTTTCCCACGCTTTCACTGTTTAGAAGTAGAAAGTCCTTTCTCTCTCACGGGGAGTGACTGGTAGTTTTGACTTGCTGACTTGCTGTTAATAGATGAACACTGAACCACTACCCCATGAGGGCACCATCTGATTCTTCTGGGCTCAGGATTGTAGAGACTGATGCTCACAGAGTCTATTAGACTAATTGCTTCCACATTTCTTGGACTTTCATGATTTATCTTTTCTACAATTTGGAGGAATGAAAAATTACCCCATTAGATGGCTACTAACAAGCTTTCAAGACCCAAGTTTCTATTTATCAAAGTAGAATGTAGAAGATTTTCTTTGTAAATTATGTCAACTCATTAGGTGACCCTGTGATTGTGTTCATGAATTACCAGGCACATTGACTCATTTCCCCAAGGTATTTGGTTCTGCCTAAGATGTTTTCCTGAGTTGGTCTCTTATGCTTTACCATGTTCAGCACTTATAGCGAAGATAAATACTGAAATCAAATATTCCTTGTCAATCTCTCTATATATATATTCACAAATAAATGCCCACCTTCATTCTCCACCTATTCAGCCTTTGTGCCTACCCACACATATATCACCATTAGTGCAAGATTGTACAAGCAACATTATTAACCTCTATTTCCTTTGATACTTGCCTTCTTTCCAGTATCTTCCCTCTCATTCATCATAAAGTAAGCATTTAGAATTTGCATTCTAGGGTACATTTGCTGTATGATGGCTTATTTTCTATACATATTATTCTCTAGAGAAGCAGACTTTAACAAAAAGAGAAATTTATAAAAAGAATACAATGCAGACTATTAAATATGGCAACCCCAGGCAGATTCAAGTCCTTGCGTCAAATGATAGACACAAGGATCCTCGTGACTCACGTAGTTTTAAACATCGAAAAACCAAGAGCAGGAAGATAAAGTAAGAAGTCAGAGGGTAGTGGGTATAAAGGTGGATGTTCGAGTTTGGCATGTCACCTTGTAGCTGTAGAGTCCAATGAATCAAAGGTCAGCGGTTCAAATGGCAGGCTGCTGATGGCACTCAGGACCTATAGGCAATAGAGTGGACAAGTGACTCAAACCCAAAGACTCAGAGGTCAATGAAAAATCCAGAGCCAGCAAGAAGCAAAACGTTAACCAACCACAAATACTTTATAAGAATTAGTTCACATAAGCCACATGAGTGAAGTACACCAACAAAATCAGGTACCAGACATCAGGTGTCAACAAAATCAGGTACCAGACATCAGAAGACACCAAACAAACTATCATCATGATGTAAATGATGGGGAGGGGTGAGAGGAATGAAGACCCAAAGCCCATCTGTAGACTATTGGACATCCTCTCACAGAAGGATCTTAAGAAAGAGATGAGCCAGCCAGGATGCTGTGTAGCACTGAAAAAGCACAAAACATTCCTTTAGTTCCCTAATGCTTCTTCCCTCCCACTACTATGACTCTAGATCTACCTTACAAATCAGGATAGACCAGAGCATGAACACTGTATATTCATACAGATTCGAACTCTTGACACATGGAATCCAGGAGAGGCAAACCCCTCAAGAACAAAAATGGGAGTAGCAATACCATGTGGATAGTAGGAGGAGGGAGAACCTATCACAATGATCAAAGTATAAGCTTCCACCCAGCCAGGGTGACAAAAAAACCCAGAAACATTGCTGGTGGGAGAGAGAGGTCAGTGTAATATATGAAACCAATAATCACTATACCTTATCAAGGGTTTATGAGAGAAGGCATGTAAGGGAAGGAGGGAAAAATTAGGAGCTGATACCAAGGGCTCAAATTGAAAGACATGTTTGAAAAAGGATGAAGGCAGCATAGGTACAAACATGTTTGACAAAATGCATGTTATGGATTGTTCTTAGAGCTCTCAATGCCCTGAATAAAATTTTTAAGAAATGAATAAAAAAATTAGCCCACAGCCCCAAAGAAACTTTCTTTCATTTATATCATAGCTGAGAGTTCAACAAGGGGTTGCATGTGACTATAATCAAAGAGTGAGGCTGTCAGTATGAATTGCAATGCAATATGAAGAAGACCAAAATCCTCAAGATTGGACCAATAAGTCATATTTTGATAAATGGAGAAAAGTTTGAAATTGTCAAGGATTTTGCCCTGCAACAACATCATACCCAGTGTGATTGGAGGGTCATGGAGTGGAAACTCAATGCCCATCTGTAGACAATTGGACATCCCCTCTCACAGAGAGGGGTCACAGGGAAGAGATGAACCAGTCCAGGTGCAGTATAGCATGGACAGAGCACACAACTTTCCTCTAGTTCTTTGCTTTCTTTACCCCACTATCATGGCTTCAATTCTACAGTACAAATCAGATTAGACCGGAGATCACCCAATTCTCAACTCATTCCCTAAATACACTCTCCTGTACTTGTTTTAACACATGCAATCAGACTGCAGGGTGTACAGTGGCAAACAGTCCCTAGGAAGGCCTGAGGGAAGCTGGAGCACAAAGCAAAGAGAAGGTAAGGGGGGAACCACAGCAGGACAAAGGTGAAATGACTCCTCAAGGCAATAGGCTAAAGACAGCCTACAGAGAAAGCCCCAAAGAGAAAAGAGAAAGCCCAAAGAGAAAGCCCAGGGGTCTTAGAAACCAGGGAAAATAGCACCTACATGCAATAAATCTAATAGAACAGAGTAAGATGCATCCACCATGTCAGCAAGAAAAGAGAAGAAAATCCAATGCCAGAGGATCCTCTGGACCTAACGGCAGTCATAGAAAATGAAGATTTTTATCTACCACAGAAAGAAATCTTCAGAATACTGCTTAGTTATATAAGACATTAGGGAAACATTACAGAAAATGGAGGAAATGATAGAAGATATAAAAGGCATGCATTAAAGGGAAATACAAGAGTGAAGGGGCAAGATAACCCAAACTAATAGTAAACTTATAGACTTCATTCGGAAATGGAAGAAGCAGAGAATCACACCAGTGGCCTAGTGGATTTGCAAGCAGAAATTAATAAACATTAGAAAAAAACCTAACAAGTCTATCAGAGAAGGGGAAGAAAATCTCAGAGCTGTGTCTGATGCTATGAGAAGGAACTTCATTAGAATGATCAGACTACCAGAGAAAAGTTCATCAAGGAAACTAAAATTCAGAATAGTGATGAAATTTTTGGAGGAAAACTTCCCTAGCTTAATGAATGAAAACTAGACAACCAGCCCAGAAGTGGAGAAAACACCAGCTACAGTGAATCTCATGAAGAAGTTACCAAAACATGTAGTTGTTAAACTATCCAATGATGAATAAAAGGGAAAAAAAAGTTATGACAACAGCTAAGGAAAAACTGGCAGTCACATATGTAGGAAATCAGATAAGAATATTCTCACACCTATCAATGGAAACTCTGAAGAAGAAGACAGAGTAGAGCAGCATATTCTGAAATTTTCAGAAAAAAATGCAAACCCAAGAATACTATATTCAGCCGAATTATCTATCAAAGGTGATGGAGAAGTAAGAGTCTTCCTGCTCAAGTAAAATCTCAAAGGATATGTTAAAAGGAACCCAGCATTACAAAATATTCTCACTGACCCAGTAGGGACAGAAGAACAACAATCACCAAGCACATACAAGAGACACCACACAGAACAACTCCACCCAGAGACCATCCAAGTGAAACTAGTCCTCAAGATAGCGCTGGCTCAATAATGGAAAGAAGGTAAGGATGAACCTCAAGAACACATAGGCAAAAACTAGGGCAAAGAAATGGAGGTAAGAAACACCCAACAAAAGAGTGATAAAATGACACAACAGAGTACACTGATAGATGTAATAAACCTGAAAACCAATGGAATGAACTCAAGTCTTCCGAGACAGAGATTAAAGGCTGGCTTAGAAAATGCAACTCCTTGATCTGCTGCCTAGAGGAGAAACATCTCAAGATTACAGACAAAAATAGACTGAGAACCAAAGGCTGTAGGAAAAAATACCAACCAAAGAGCAAATCAAAGAAAGCCAGGGTTGCAATCCTAATCTCAGATAAAATTGAACTCAAAGTGCAAACCATAAAAAGAGATAAGGAGGGAGGACACTACATAATGCTCAAGGGAACAATAGAAAAAGAACCACTAAGTTTTCTACACATTTTCTCACCGAGCAAGCATTAAATGGAATATGCCAATCACATATTCCAAAGGATGATAAAATAAATCACAGACTCAACAATTATAGTGGATTACTTCAATACACAGCTCTCTGAGAAAGAAATTTCAATGGCAAAGAAGCTCAACAAGGAGGCTCTAGATCTAAACACTATTATTAGACAATTTAACCTTATAGATATCTGCAGAGCTGTCCATTCAAAATACAAAAAATTTCAAATTCTTTTTAAGCCCACATGTCACATATTCGAAGATAGCCCACATATTAGGGCATAAGTCCAATCTGCACAAATTTAAGCACATTGTTATCATACAGGCCTCTCTCTCTCTGATCACAGTACCATAAGTTTGGACGTCAACCAAAGGAAGATAAAGGAAACAAACGAAAACAATTGGTGGATGAATAGTTCTCCATTGCAAAAGGAGTGTGTACTGGCTCCAATTAGAGATCAAAATGTATTGATCACAGCAAAGACAGTCAACAAAGTAAGTTTCATAACAATACATGCAGACCTATAAAAGAAAGAGAGATCTACGATTGATGCACTGGCACAAAACCTACAGCAACTAGAGCAGAGTCATCAAGAAAATCCAACAAATAGCAAAAGAAAAGAAATAATAAAAATTAGGTCTGAGATTCAGGAGAGGGAAAATAAATCTGTGGGAAAAAATAATACAGCTATTGGTTGGTTCTTCAAAAGGATAAAACGAAAACACAAACAGCACGAATTTAACCAAAGAAAATAACACATTTGAATAACAAGAATGAGGGGTGAAAGAGGGGACATTACAATAGACCTTAATGATAAAAAGATAATTACACAGTACAAGGAAGGACTGTACTCCAAAGAATTAAAAAAAATTGGAAGACATGCATAAATTCTTGGAAAAACAATCTCTCCCTAGACTATACCTAATGACCATCAAGAATTTCATCAGACACATATCAATAGAAGAAATAGACAAGGTTATTAAGGGTTTATCAACAACAACACAAAATCTCCTGGACCAGATGGGTTCATTGGAGAATTCTATGAAGCATTCAGGGAAGAACTGAAACCAATCCTACACAAACTCTTCCAGAACATAGAAAAAGATGGCAAAGTCCCAAATTTTTTCTATGTAACTAGTATAAGAAGCTAGTGTAACACTGATACCTAAACCAGGCAAGGATCCCACAATAATTGAGAAGGACAGACTTATTTTTCTAGTGAATAGTGATGCAAAAATCCTTAAAAAAATACTAGCAACAGAATACAAGAGTATGTAAAGCAAATAATTCACCACAACCAAGTAAGATTCATACCAGGGATGCAGGAATGGTTCAACATATGAAAGATCATTAGTACTATTCACCACATAGAAATGAAAAACTTTAAGAACCACATGAAAATATTGATAGACTAAGGAAAAGTATTCAACACCATCCAACACCCATTCCTGTTTAAGATACTCAAGAAGACAGGAATGGAAAGGAAATTCCACAATACAATACAAGCTATATATGAAAAACCAACAGCCAGTGTGATAGTCAATGGAGAAAAATGAGACCATGTCTTCTGAAAAAGGTCAGTAGACAAGGATGTCCCTTGTCCTCACTCCTACTTAACATGGTATTGGAGGTCCTCGCTAACAAGATAAGGCAAAGAAAGGACATCAAAAGTATTCTCCTGGGGAAGGAAGAAGTGAAACTCATTCACAGATAATATGACTTTATATTTGGAAAATCCTAAAAGTTCCATAAGAGAACTGCTGGAAGCAATAGAAGAATGTAGAAAGGTGGAAGGTTGCAAAATCAATACGCAGAAGTCTATCAGAGTGCTATATACATTAGACAAGGTCACAGAAGTGGGGATCAAAGAGGTGGTACCCTTCATAATAGCCAAACACAAATTGAAATATCTAGGGATATGTCTGATTTTTAAAAAAACCCAAAATATCTTTATAAGGAAAACTACAAAACACTATTTAAATATACCAATGTTGACCTCAAGAAATAGAAGAACATCCCATGCTCGTAGATTGATAGACTCAATGTTGTGAAGATGTCAGTTCTACCCAAGGTACTATAAGTACACTGCCATCCCGATACAAATTCTGGTGTTTTTCTTCAAACAATTGAAAAAAAAGTTACTAAATTCATATGAAGTGGGAAGAAACAGAGAATTAGCAAAGAACTTCTCAAGAAGGACAAAGTTGGAGGGCTTGCTTTGCCCGACTTTAGCACCTATTATAAAGCCACAATGGTCAAAACAGTGTGATATTGGAATAATGATATATCTTCAGACTAGTGGAAAATGATTGAAAACTCAACAATAAAATCATCAGCATACAGGCAACTGATCTTCAATAAGGGCCCCCAAAATATCAAATAAGAATTGGATGTCCTCTTCAATTCATGGTGCTAGAAAAAAATGGATATGCATTGCAGAAAAATGAAGCAAGACCCTTACCTTACTGCATGCACAAGAATAAACTTAAGGTGTATCACAGATCCTGAGGTAAAATCCCAAACTAATAGTTTCAATGAGGAAATTGAAACTATCAGTCAGGAAATTGAAAAGAATCTGAGAACTTTGATTCAGGGAACACATAGGCTATTGGAAATAGGGAAGGGCACAAACAGAGAGGGGGCACTAATTGACCAGTGGGATACACTACAGATAAAACACTTGTGTACATCAAAATAATTCCCCAAGAGAGTAATAAGAAAGATGACAGAATAGGAAAGCATCTTTAGCAATGACACATCAGACAAAGGCCTTATTACTAAAATCTATAATACTGTTTTAACTTATAATAAGAAAAAAACCCAATTGTCCACTCAGTAGGTGGACAAAGTACCCAAGCAGAATTTTCTTAAGGGAATAAATCAAAATGTCAATAAATATATGAGAAAATGTTCCAAATCTATAGCCATATGAGAAATGAAAATTAAAACAAGGAGATAGAACCTAACACCCTTGAAGAAATCAGAAGGTAACAAGTGCTGGAGCGGCTTCAGAGAGATATAAACTCTTTTCCACTACTGATAGACCTATAGTATATACAGCCATTATGGAAATCAATCTGGTCATATATAAAACAGTTGGAAATTGAGCTACCATAAGATCCAGCTATCCTTCTACTGGCCACATACCCAGAAGAGATAAGAAACAATCCACAGCCAGTCACCTGAGCACCAGTGTTCATTGTGGCACAGCTCACAATTGTAAGGAGTTGGAAACTACAAAAATTTTCATTAACAGATGAATGGATTAAAAAAACCATGGTACATAGATACAGTGGAGTGCTATGCATCTCTAAAAAACAGTGATGAATACATGAAGCACATTGAGGCATGGGATGAACCAGAGTTAATAATGTTAAGTGACGTACTTGTCCACATAAAGACAAGTACAATATGAGTCCACAAAGGTAAGCTCAAAAAAATCCAAAAGGGGCATAAGGAAGATGCTACTGTATGCATGCATCCCTGGGTGAGTTCCAGATATTATGGCAGGGGCCAGACTAAACTCAGGGATGTATATGATAACCTACTGAAAATGAGGGGGAAAACACATGGGTAGATAGGGGAACCGGGCACTAAGCCACCAAGGGGAGGGTGTTGTTTATATCTCTACAGGGAAAAAGGGTCTAGATTTCAACCCAGTGCCCCAAGACAAGAATGCAACACTCTCATATGAAGCAGGGAACAAATAGAGAGGTTGAACAGCACACACACACACACACACACACACACACACCAGAAGAATTCATTTAAGAGGACAACACTGTAGCTACAGCTCAAGGAGAGGGACTTGTCTGATCAGAGCACCCTGGAGTCAATGAGAGGTGAGGCAGGGGAAAAAGAGAGAATCACATCCTGGCCCAACAAGTCCTGAGGACAGTATTTCTGCCCAGAGCAATCAATGCACCAGGAGACACAGTATTCCTCACTGATTCAGCACCATGAGGACCAACATGGGAGACACACAGTGGGAATTGTGCCAGCCTTGGGCTCACCATACTGGTCAGACACTGGTGGCAAGCAACCAAGCATCAAGGGGAACAGAGAAATTAAGTCCCCAGGGAATACTTTAAATAGACTGCTTGGCCAAGTAAAAGTGCCCCATCACATTCGATTGGAAAGCACTCATAAGGACAACAATAGACCTTGAACTACTTACAGGGTTTGTTGTTGTGGTGGTTATTGCTTATTGTCTTATGTCAGCGCATATTGTTATCACTGCATGTCTATCTGGAAGGGATAGGCAGGATAAAGAAGCTAGAAAAAAAACTGAATGAATATTCCAGGGGGAATTGGGAGAGGAGGAACTGGGGGAAAGGGAGTGGGCATTAGCAAACCCAGGGATAAGGGAACACCAAGTGAGTGAAAATCAGTGGAAAGGAGGTCTGGCAGGGCTGGATCAAGGACAGGGCAGTCCAGAAGTATTCTTGAAATGCAAATGAAGACTGAACATGATAGTGGGACAAGAGGAAAGTAAAAAGAAATACAGGGAAGAGATAGAGGCAAAGGACATTTATAGAGATCTAGGCACGAGTATATACATATGTAAACATATTTATATACGACAAAGGGGAAAGAGAGCTATGGACATATATTTACAGGTTTAGTATTAAGAAAACACATGAAATGTGTGCCCCTTCTCAAGATATCCCTCAATGCAAGAACACTTTTATAACAATAATTTTGTAATCTGAGATGCTCACCTTCTCAACACTATTGCTGAAGACAAAGCAGTGCATAAGCAAATGTGGCAAAGAAAGCTGACGGTGCCTATTAACAGATGTAACATCTGGGGTCTTAATGACTTGAAGATAAACAAGTGACCATCTAGCTTAGAAACAGCAAAACCCCATGGAAGAAGCACACCAGCGTGTGCACATCATGAGATGTTGAGGGGATCAGTTATCAGGCATCAAAGAACAAAAAATCATATCATTGTGAATGAGGGGGGAATCCAGAGTGGAGATACAAAACCCATCTGTAGGCAACTGGACATTTCCTCACAGAAGGCTCTCAGTGAGGGTATGAACCAGTCAGGGTACAATGTAACAATGATGAATCACACAACATTCCTCGAGTTCCTAAATACTTCCTCTCCCCACCCCACTTTTATTATTTCAATTCTACCTTACAAATCCAGCTGGACCAGAGGATGCACACTGATAAATCTAGGAGCTGGAAACACAGGGAATCCAAGACAGAAGAACCCCTCAGGACTAATGGTAAGAATGGCAATAATGGGAGGGTGGAGGAAAGGTGGGGTAGAAAGGGAGAACTGATTTCAGGGATCTACATATACCCTCCATCCTGGGGGATGGAAGGTGGAGAAGTAGGTGAAGGGAAAGGTCAGATGGTAAAACATATAATACACCATCATTTCACCCTATCAAATAGAAAACTAAACTCAAACAAACAGAAAACTAGAGATGTCATAACGCATTTTACTAAGGTTTTCACCAGTTCTGAACTCAAAGAAGTCTAAAGAAGATCATATTCTGGAATGAATGGAACCCTTTATAGTTAAAGGGATATTGGAGGCTGTTGGAAGTACATAGGGATCCTCTGTATTTCTAAATTGATTGATTATCTGAATTTGCAGAAGTATGAATTTCATATTAAGATATCCAAAAGGTCCCTGGCAGGGGTTGGGTGTTGGTGGCAAATATCGTGCTTGACTAGTAACCTAATGCTTAGGGTTTCTAACCCACCCCATTGCACCATAAAAGGATGACCTGATA
This sequence comes from Nesogale talazaci, assembly GCA_004026705.1. NCBI lineage: Eukaryota > Metazoa > Chordata > Mammalia > Afrosoricida > Tenrecidae > Nesogale > Nesogale talazaci. Next base: position 66,893 of record PVJH01002743.1, on the reverse strand, counting down.
ATCTGTGACCCTAGAGAATACAGCCAAGAAAACGCTTTTCTAATCTGTAACATGTGGGGCCACCATGCATCAAAATTTACCAGAAGGCAATGCTTTTGTGTTTGTCCTTTCCAGTTTACAAGTGAGAAGTGAGGAGTACAGGGGTGATTCCTCATGAGATGTGGAAGAACACCGAGTCTTCCAAGACCTTTCCATCTCCTTCCTCATTTGTTAATTTAACAAGGCCTGAGAGACTGGTGTTACCTAGATTGCTTAGACTAATTATGAGCTCCATGAGTTGTGTTCTTAAAGCACTGCCACAATACATGATTAATCTATGTCCCTAGACCTTAAGAGTGTCCCTCCAAGTCCAGCAGGCTTCATGAGCGCCCTTTTTCCACCCAGACCTTTCATCCACATCAGGATACTGATACCTGACTCTTGTCTTCCTGCTGGTCCCGAGGAATTAGACTGACTTCTCATCGCCTGCCAAACAGAAGGAGCAATGAATCCAAACTCTTTGGCTATACCCCAGAGCAGACAGCTTGCATCTCAGTAAGTACAGAGGAATACAGGTATGTAGAAGCATGTCTGTTTGTTTTTTTAAATAAACAGGATAGTCGGGATAGTCAGAAAAGGAGTGTTCAGAAATAAAAGCGTCAGCTAGGAAGGTTAAGAAATTTAAATTATTTTTACTGGAGCATGCAAGGACTCTCTCTCTCTGGTCCAGAGGTCTGTTTTACATTTAGCATTCAAAGGGATTTTCCTATCAGAGGAGAAAAACGAGTCTCTCAAAACTGCCATTTAGCATCTCTAGGTAGTACAAATAGTTCTAGCCTATTAACAGAAACTTCAAGGTTCAAGTTTCTCCAGGCTCACCTTGGATGAAGTACTGACATTTACACCTAAGAAATCAGCTACCAAACCATATTGACAGCTGTTCTACTTTGATGCACCAGGATAGCATGAGTCACCATCAACGAACCATTCAGTAGGATTGCTCATTTTCATTTTGCATGCTTGTTTTGTAAGCCAAATGCAACAACAGCAATTAAAGACTACCCCATATTTTGGATGGACATATGTTCTTAGAGTTTTCCTGATGATGGCCTGAAAAAAGTTTAATTCTTTCTGAGAATTTCCTGGGTAGATTAGAACAGACGACCTCAAATAACTGCTTTCCCAACTCAGGCACCCTAAACTTTCCTGTAAGCATTCCTAAATAACCAGGAATCTAAGACTGATGATAATGATAATGAACATGACTCACTCACTGCCACGGAGTCTGTATTGAGTTATAGGGAACCTCTAGGATGGGGTAGAACCGAATCTGTGACTTCCAGAGACTTTGCAGCAGTAGAAAACATTCTTTCTTTCAGAAGCAGCTGGCGGTTTCGTGTTGTAGACCTTTCCGTTTTCAGCCCACCTTGTAACCACTACACCACCAGGGCTCCTCGCTGCTGATGGCAGTAGACAAAATACCACCGAACAGCCTTGAGTGTTTCCTAGTGAGAGGCTCTGAGATTTGTCTTATGCAGCTATTTTATTTACTTTGTTGTTCACTTTATCTGTACCTTCCTATGCAAGTTATCCATGTGTAGATTTTTGATACTGTCCAGATGAAAAATATGTTTAAGCCACATGCGGGGGTCATTAGGGATGAGGCCAGATTTGAAGCTACTCAGGTGCACACCGTGGTGGTCCTAATTGTTTGTGTGTGCCCTTTGATGTGACCAATGTGACACTCCCATCTTGTGGAAGTCTTCCCCTTTTCCTCCAGAAAGCATCTAATGTACATGAGATGAAGTCTCAACACCCTCTCTTTTAGGGGGCCTTCTGGCTTTTCTTAAGGCTGTAATCTTAAAGAAAACAGCCTTCCACATCATTCTCCTGCAGTCTTGATGATGGATTTGAATAGTTGATTGATCTTTTATTAGCAATCCAGTGCTTAACTACTTCATCATACTTGACAACTGTGTTTTATGTAGAATACCTAAAATAGAGATGTATATAAAGATCTAATGGTATTAGTGGTTAATAGTGATGAAAGAAAAAATTCATGAAGAGAACTTTTATATTGAATTGCCACATGATTAAGAATATTTGGCTTTTATTTTGATTGCTGTTTTAATCATTCTACCTTGTTGTGGTCCCTCTGCAGAAACAAAATTGACTTCTCGTCCACCCTACACTCCCAAATTAAGTTGAAATTTTGTGTTTGATGAGGTCACACACACAAACCAAGAATGTATTAAAAAGGGTTTTTAATCCATGCTCAGATAATTATCCTCTCTATGGAGAACATTCTATCCCATACTCATATGATAGGACCATCTATAAGGAAACTAAGGACTCTTGGTGGCTTAGTGGATTTCCTATCGGTCTGCTATCCTCAGGGACAACCATTTGAGATCACCAGCAAATCAGTTGGAGAAGGTGACAGTGCTTTTGTAAAGATTTTTCATCTCAGACATTACTACTCTGTCCTATGGGTTGGAGTTCACTAGATGTCAGTGAATTGGGCTTTCGATTAGGGGAAATAAGGACAGGTATCACAAGCTGGACCAAATGTGGGTTGAGAGATCGAGGCAAGTGCTTGCTCAGGAAAATTTTGAAGTTTGTTGTCAATGTATAGTAGGGTTTAAGTACATCTGCAGAAGTTGGCCACATTTCATTCCACTGTGACTGTCAAAGGAGGAAGTCTTTGGGAGGTCTTGCCAGATGTAAAGGGAAGGGCAGGAGAGAATGTGAGGTTTAAATAGAAGCAAATGTCCCAAACAATGGTGGCAGATTTTATTACATAGCTCCTGGTGGAACTGTTGGAAAACAATGGATGACTAACTGTGAAGTGGCTGGGTCCAATATACCAGCTCTCTTTTTTGAAGAAAGATGATTTTTATTACTGCAGCAAGATTTACAGTTTAGGAAATCTTATATGACATCATTATGCATCAGCATTGTCTCGGTGGTGGTGGTTTCTAGGGTGTTTATAAATAGCACAGAAAAATTAGCTGAGTGTCCACCTTTTGGGAAAATAGCATACATGTTATAGCCTCTTGGAGTTGTTTGCTGCTGCTGACAGGCATCATTGAGTTAAGATAGAAGCATTCTGACCCAATATGAAATAGAAGAAAGCATTAACTACATCATAACTACAATTGTTGCTATGTTTTTCTATTTTTGCAGCCACTGCACAAGTCTAATTTTTTGCTGATTCTTTACTGTACCAAATGTGATAGCTGTTTAGAGGCACTGACTTCTGATAACATATCTGAAGTACTTTAGGTGAAGTCTTATCATCCTGCTTCTTAGGCGCACTCTGGTAGTTCTTCTAGCAGTTCATGGTAATTTCCATACTCTTTGACAACACAGAGATTCAAATGCATGAATTCTCCAGTTTTTTTTAAATTTATCATTCAACTTTCATACACATATTAGGTGACTTAAGATTTGATAGCTGTCATATGTTCTCAAAATGACACCTTTGGACTTAACGTTTTACTTATTTATTTAATCATTTTAAGAGGAACTTTTATGTGTATTATAACAATCCATAATTTAGTTAGATCAAGCATAATTTTACAATTGCTGTCACCATAAGTTTCAAAACCTTTTCTTTGTTTTTGAGCTTTTTGATATTAGTTCCCTTTTAACACTTTAAAAAGGATTTGTTCAACAGATTTTCCCAAGGCAATAGGTATTTGATACCTTGACGGCTGCTTTTCTGAACAATGGTTGTGGATCAAAGAAAGTGAAATACTTGATAGTTTCAATCTTTTTCTGGTTATCATGATGTTCTGTGAGGGCTTTTGTTTACTTTACAATGAGTTGTAACCTAAAACCAAAGCTTCAGCCAATGATCCACATCAGTATGTACCTCCAGTTCTCCTTGTTTCCAGCAAACAAAGGTCTTCCATTTGCATATCACAGGTTACTTAGTGTCCTTCATGTAGACTGTGTTTTTCTTACAAGGTTACAATTTGTATTCCATGTTTTCTTTATGAAATGATGAATATTATAAGATTGTGTTATATTGTTGTGAAAATCTATGGAGCATATTTTCCAGTTCAATATTTTTCACATGCACCTTTTCATGACACCAATATCATCATCAAAGTTGTTTATGCACAAGAAGTTAGTTGATATATTATTATGTAACAATTTAGGTATGCATTGCAATGATTCATTTTCTTCCCATTTCCAGCCCATGGTGTTACTAATTTAATCCCTATAAATGTGTATCTTGTAAATATTTGGCATAACCTTGTGTTATCCATGAATCTGTTGACTGCCACTTAAGTTATTTTCGTCTCCAGGCTACTGTGAACATTGCCTCAATGAACACCAATGCAGATCACTCTCCTGGTGTTCTGCTTTCAGATATGCACCTGCGAATGGAATTGTTAGCTAGCATGGATATTCTATGTTTACATTTTTCAGGGATCCCCCAAATATTTTCCAAAGTGGTCAAACCATTTTGCCTTCCAAATAATAATGGGTTAGGGTTCTTCATGCCCCTGCTAACATTTTCTTTCTTTCTTTTTGCGGTTTTGATTCACATCTTACTAATGGCTAAAGAAACGAGTCCTGGTGGCATAGTGTTTAATGTACTGGGCTGCTAATTCCAAGGTCAGCAGTTCTACTTCACCAATGGACCAAGGGAGAAAGATGAGATGTTCTACACTCTAAATATGAAACCCACAGGGTCAGTTCCATTCTGTCCAAATCAGACATTGTGATTTGGAACCAAATCAATAACACTGGATTGTTTTCATATTTTAATGGCCATTAATAATGAATATCTTATCAAATGCTTATTCGGCATTTGTCTATACATTACAGTGTATATGTCTACTTAAATCTTTAGTCAAATATTTTATTGCATTGAATCTTTCTTGTTATATTTTAATGGTTATTCATATTTTTTTTGCAATTAAATCCTTACCTGATATAGAGCTGTTCCATGTTTGTCTCGCAGCCGATAGGTTGTTTCTTCACTTAGTTGATGAAATTGATGGACAGGAGACTTAAAATTTTGATAAGATGAATTTATAATTTTGTCATTCGTTGCTTTTGTTTTTGACTTAACACCTAAGGATCTCTATTTCAAACTATGAACCAATTACCTCCCTCCTTTATTTTTACTGTTTGTTGTTGTTTGTTTTATTTTGGCTCACACATTTGACTCTTTGGGACAGTGTGTGTTCTTTTTTATGTATTGCCTGAAGTATGAGTCCAACTTTCTACTTTGGTTATTGGAAATCTCGTGGTCTCAGCACCATTTCTTAAAAAGACATCTCTTTCCATAGTGTAAAGCATATTATCAGGAGAGATAGCATTTCCAGGAATGGTCCTGAAGAAGGATGTAATGCTTGGGAAAATGGAGGGGCAAAAAAAGAGGAAAGCGCTCTATGAGATGCAGTAGCATGGTATATACGATAACGGGCTCAAGTGTAGGGACAATTGTAAGAATGGTGCAGGATGGGGCAGTGTTTTGTTTTGTTATACATGTGGTCTGCGTGGGTCAGAATCCAGTTTACATCACCCGAAAATAAAAAGAACAACAGCCTTCCCCCTATCTCATTGAGTCATCACTTGTTAAAGTATAATTGGCCATACGTGTGCATGTTGTCTTTAGACTTCAATTATATTACATTGTTCTATTTACATGTCATTATACCACTAGAGACTGTTTTCAGGAGTCTAACTTTGGAGATATTTTGAGATTAAGCATTTTGATTCTTTCTACTCTGAACTGTGTCTGTTTCAAAATTGCTTTGGTCAGTTGGGGTACTTCACAGGTCTATATACATTTGAGAAATGTTTTGCCAGTTTGCAAAGGAGACTTGGATTTTTGTTGGATATTCCATCGACTCTTTAGATTACTTTAGACATAATTGGTCTCTTGACCATACCAATCTTTCATTCCAAGAGACGGAATATCCATTTATTTAGAGTATCTTTCACTTCTTTCAACAGCAGCTTATCATTATCACTGTATAAGCACTTCATACTTTGGTAGTTGATTTTCCAGCAAGTATTGTAAATTAAAGTGTCTCTCTGATTGCCTTTTCAGATGGTCTCTCCCTGATGTATAAAAACTGCACATTTTTAATATCTTGACCTTGTATTCTACCACCCTGTGGATTTGCTCAGGAGTCTTGAGAGCTCTCATGTGGATTCTGTGATGGCATCTGTATTTGTTGTTATTGGTGGGTGTCTTCAAGGAGGCTCTGATGCATAGGGATCCCATACAGAACACACGGAAACACTGCATGGTCCTGGGCCATCCTCACAGTTGTTCTGATGTCTGGGCCAATTGATGCAGTCACTGTGCCAACACAGCTCCTTGAGGGCCTTCCTCACGTTTGCTGCCTTTCTCCTTTACCAAATATCATGCATTTCTCCAGAGACTCATCTCTCCAAGTAATATGTTTGAAGTATGTCAGACAGACTCTTGTCCTCTTTGCTTCCCAGGAGCACTCTGGCCTGACTTCTTCCAGTCAAAATCAGTTTTCCCTTTTTCAGTCCATGGAACTTTCAATATTCTCAAGCAGCTCAATGCACATGGGACCAATTAATTGTAGGTCATTCTTATTCCCTGTCCAGCTTTCACATGCATCTGAGACAATGGAGAACACCATGGCTTGGGCGAGGTTTGCTTCAGTCCTCAAAGTGGCATCCTTGCTCTTCGAGTCTCTAAAAGAGTCTTGTGCAGCAGATTGACTAAACTGAATACAATACAGCTTCTGATGTCTTGCCTGCTGCGTCTTGGGTTTGTTTGTGGATCCTAGCAAGGCAAAGTTCTTGAAAACTTTGACCTTTCATCCATTTATCATAATGTTATCTATAGATCCCTTCTATATTTAGGATTATGTTTTTCATTTCAGCTGAGTTTTTTCTTTATCTTGTACCAATCTGAAATGCTGATATTTCTTTGTTTTGAGTAATTGCTCTATTTATGCTCTCAATTATTGAACACTAATTAGACGAATAAGTGTTCATTGTCTTGTGCTTGATGTGAAGGAGAAAGAGCTCAGGCTTTTCTCATTCAATATGATGCTATCTGTGAGTTTTCCACAAATGTGTTCTAACAATGGAAACACAAAAAGAACCAGGAGAAGAAGCATGTCTTTGATTTTTTTTTACCTCATTGAGCTTTTGTTATGAAATAGTGTATAATTTTGTCAAAAATGGTGTTGAATTTTCTACACAGATTGAGATAGTTGTGTGATTTGCCTTTGTTCTATTGATGTAGTATAGTAATAGTTACAGATATGGGAAGATTAGGTACCCACATATATGATATTTCTATGTACATGTGCTCTAAATATACACATGTATGTACTAGAGGCTATATTGGGCAAAGTTATGCAAACTTTCAGCTGTAGTCAAACACCCTGATGAACTGAATCTTTGGGCTTGCTAACTTAATATGTCTTGAGGAAGTTTTTGGTCATTTGGCAGAATGGTATACAATGACAATCTTTTCCCTCCTGCTGTGATGAGTGTCAACTGGGCTCTTAAAAACTCTGAGCAGTCACACAGGATGCAATTCTTTGTCTCTTCTCATCTGGAGTAAAGAAAACCTAACTCACTGACATCCAGGCATTGCCCACCCATAGCGATTCCATGTGGGTTTCTGAGACTGTAATTGGATTTTGTTTGTTTGTTTGAAATCATTTTATTGGGGGCTCTTACAACTTTTATCTTAATCCATCCATCCATCCACCCACCCACCCATTCATCCAACCATCCATCCATCCATCCATCCATCCATCCATCCATCCATCCATCCATCCATCATATCAGGCACATTTGTATATTTATTGTCATCGCCATTCTCAAAACTTTTGTCTTCCACTGGAGCCCTTAGTATTAGCTCTTTACCTTTCCCCTTCCTCCCTGCTTCCACCTCCCACATGAACCCTTGATAATTTATGAATTATTATTACTGTATCATGTTTTACACGGCACAATGTCTCCCTTTTGTCGTGTTTTTTGTGTGTCCAACCCCAAGGTAGGAGGTTATATGTAGATCCTTGTCATCTGTCCCCATTGTACCCAACCTTCACCCCACCCTCCCAGTATCACCACTAGTGGTCCTAAAAGAGTCGTCTATCCTGTATTCTCTATGTTTACAGTTCCTATGTGTGCCAGTGCACATTGTGAAGACTAGCCAGATGTATAAGGTGGGATTGCGTAAGCATGTGTAGTGGAGACTGTGATTGTTCACAGCAGTAGAAAACCCAGGCTTTTTCCCATAGAGAGATGGTCCGAGAAAGAGTGAGATAAAAATATGGAACACAATTTAAAATCATTTCAAAAGACCAGACTTACTGTTTTGATAGAGAAGGATGGAAGGTCAAAGCTACAGAATCTAGACACACTTCAAATCTTGGGCAGACCCCAACAAAGGATGCCCTTTCAGCTAAAAAATATGCAGCATTAGACAGTGAACAAGACTCCCTAGGAGGGAATTATATCTTGGTACAATCAACCACATCACAGAAAAACAAAGGCAATATTGGTTCAAAAATAAATCTTGGTGGGAAAGACGCAGCAAGAGAGAAGGATTAATGGAAAAGGGAATACATCAAGAAGGTGGGGAAAGTACCATTATAGTGAGGAGATTGCGATTAATTCACAAAATAAGATGTCTAACATTTGTCAACTAGCACAAAAATTATTTTCTGTAACCTTTAACTCATATCACAATACAATTTCAAAGAGAAATATTGCGATATTTCATTCAGTTCTATAATGAGTGCTAGAATTCCTTACAGACCATCTGTTTCTTCGAACCACCTTTCTTTGTTGAAAGGTGTTTGATTACTGTTTTAATTTCTCAATTTATCTGTTGAAATGTCCATAGCTCTATGAATTTTTTTTATTTTTAAATACTTATCCTCCAATTGTAGTGTTCTCTCGAGTTTCTCTAAAGTGGGCATGTATAGGAGCAAGTGCATAAATTGCTGAAAAAGCAATTCTAGATCTAATGGCAGATTATAACTGAGAAATACTGCAGGCACTTAAGTGTGAATTTCAGAATTCAAAAGAAACTCAATTACATCTTTGCAGTGACTTTTTTATCTTCTAAATCATTCTTCTCTTTCCCTGAAGGTGTCCCTGGTACATGGCATCACAGAACATAACCCAGGTCCCTAGATTCCTTCTCCTGGGCCTCTCAGATGATCCAGATCTGCAGCGGCCCCTCTTTGGAACGTTCTTATTCATGTACACTCTCACGGTGTTGGGGAATCTGCTGATTATCCTGACTGTGAGCACTAGCAGCCACCTCCACACCCCCATGTATTTCTTCCTTTCCAGCCTGTCCCTGGCTGACATTGGTTTCACTTCCACCACGGTCCCAAAGATGCTTAATTGCATCTATTCAAACCACAAGACTATCTCCTATGTGGAATGCCTGATTCAGTTATCATTGTTTAATTTTTTTGGATGTATGGACAGTCTGCTGATCACTGCAATGGCCTATGACCGGTTTGTGGCCATTTGTCACCCCCTGCACTATTCAGTCATTATGAACCCCCGCCTATGTGGTCTGCTGGTTCTAGCTTCTGTTTTCATTAGCTTCTTGGACTCTCATCTGCACTATTTTATGGTGTCACGACTTCTCTTTTGCAGCAATGTAGACATCCCTAGTTTCTTCTGTGATCCTCCACTACTCCTCAACCTGGCCTGTTCAGACACATCCAGCTATAGTATATTAGCATATTGCATTGGCGGCATATTTGGTGGTGTTCCAGTCATGTGGATCCTCTACTCCTATACACGAATTGTGTCCTCAGTCCTAAAAGTGTCATCATCAGGTGGGAAGTATAAAGCCTTTTCCACCTGCGGTTCTCACCTCTCAGTTGTTTGCTTATTTTATGGAACAGGTCTCGGGGTGTACATCAGTTCCGTTGTCTTATCTTCTCACAGGAATGGTGCAGTGGCTTCCGTAATGTACGTCCTTGTCACCCCCATGCTGAATCCTTTCATCTATAGCCTGAGGAACAGGGATATAAAGAAAGCCCTGAAGAAAATCCTCAGCAAAGCAACCTATATTCAATATCTGAGTCATAATTTGGGGTCTGTGCATTAGAATAGGCAAGAAAACCAAACATCCAGAGCTAGAAAACATGCTTGTGAGGTCACAAAATTTTCTGAACTCTCGGGATTTTATTGCTCTTGGTCTTTTATATTAGCATATTGTGAATGCAACACATTTCTAAAACAGAATTAGGGAATGCTAAGGAAGGCATCGCACATTATAACATCTGTCTAATTGAGTCCTATACCGGCTATTATACTTTACCCTCTCACACAGCCCCCCCCCATCACCATCACCTGAAATAAGGACTTCTTGATGAAACGACATGCACAACTTTTTCTTAAAAAGAACACATCTAGTTTCTTTACTCCTTTCCACACTCCTCAACTAACACCTTTATGTCTAAATAAAGTCTACTTCTATTGTTTACGTATGAGCCTAATTGTTTCTTGCTCTCAATGTGGGTTTGTATTGGAATTATATGGTGGGTTTAAGAAAAAAACCACCCTTAGCCATACCATCAGAGACTTGGCTTCATGTCGACTAAGGGTATGTGGTGTGAAGGACGATTTTTCTAACACCCCCGTACCTGCTAGCAGACAACCAACTTTGACGATTTCAGGTTTAAGCCACGTCATTTTTGAAAGGTTATTCTGGTGAGACTTCATCTTACATACTGGGAACATAGTTTCAGGAGAGATGAATCCTTGCAAAAGGACACTATGGTGGGAAAGCTACAGTGCCATTGAAAAACAGGAATATGTTCAAGACTCTGGATTGGCACGGTGGCCCTAACAATGACTCAAATGCAGCAAGGATTGTGAAGATGGCACACACCAGACATGCTTCCATCTGTTGTGCATTGGAGCTCCATGGGTTGAACGGACTGGTTGGAACCTAATAACAACAGGAGCAACCAAAGAAGTCCTGATGACATAGACATTATATGTTGGCTGCTAACCATGAGGTCCACAGTTCCCAACCCCCAGAAGCTCAATGGGAGACAAGTGGACCTTTGTACTCCTATAAAAATGTACAGCCTCAGAAACTTAGAGGCGCGATTCTCCTTTGTCCTATAGTGTCACTATGTATCAGCATAAACTTAATGGTCAGTTTGTCATGGTTCATTTAGTTATCCTGGGTTTCTCCTAAAGGTCTTTAAGTTCTCAAAGCACACATTGGGAAAGATATGAGAGAAATCACCTGGCAGATTCTGAGAAATATAACTTTTCTCAATATCCCTAATAATATTTCTTCCCTATTTTTATCTCCATACTACAGATTTTCTTATAATGCTAAATACGAAGCTCTTGTCTCTCTGACCCCAAATCACCTTTCCTTACTCACCTTTGTGATGCAAGAGTTAAAATTCTCCCATTGTGTTCTAAATTCTCGTTTAGTTTTCTTCTTTTAATTTCTTTTATTTTTTGTGTTTGTTTATTTTTGGCATCACTGACCTCCGGTGGTCGTGGGAGCTACCCAGGGCAGGTCCTGAGAGCTGCTGCTGGATTTGAACCGCCAAGCCCATGGGCTGCAGTCCCACACACAACCACTTACACCACTGGGGCTCAGCCTCTCATTTAGTTTTCTTGTAATGTTCTTCTAGCAATTGTTACATAAAGTCCAATACCAACCTGTGATTGCTTTCTTACAAGGTGGCAATTCTGCATTACGATGATGTCTTTGCTCATAAATGCCCTTCACCGCTCCCATCATATTACTAATTACCTGTAGTAATTAATCTACATTTTCTATAACTAGTGTGGTTTCTTCCTTCTTGCTAAAACTGATTAATAAATCATTACAAGGGGAACAAAAGTATGTGGCTTTGTGTCAATTTTAGTAAGCCTACTACATTCTATGGTTAAATAGTGGTTTTCAATCTTGGTCAAGGTTATATAACTGAAGTTAAAAGTAGTGATGTAATATTTCCTGTTTTTATGTGATTCTAATGTATGTACTTCCCAGTGATATTTAATATCTACATGTAAATGAGTACTTTTGGAGGATATTACATGTATAATAATACTACTTATCTCACCAGGAGTCAGAAAGGACTCAATAGAACCCACCCAAAACAACAGAAATATTTAGGTGACAGATTTCATTAAGAATATGTATGACACTCTGAAGCTACCGGTCAGGGAGAGGGGTGCATATGGTCAGAGTACATAGGATGAATTGATGAGGAAAGGAGAGAGAGTGGAACCCACTAAGCCCCGAGGATGATTTTTCCTGCTCAGAGCAGCCAATGCGCAGAGAGGACCATAAGGCCAGATCCAGCATGAGACAACATCCCTCACTGACCCCTATTGCTAAGAGGGACACGACCATGTGGAAATTGTGCCTGATCTGACCCCACTACACGGGGCGAAGTGTTAAGGGTATGCAAAAGAGCAGCAAGGGGAGCAAAACAATGAAGCCTCTGGGGAAAACCAAAAACAGACATTGGTCTCAGGGCATGGCAACCTATCAGACTCAAGCCCCAAACACTCTTAAATGGCAACAGACAGACATGGAACTATTTATAGGATACTCTTTTTGCGTGTGTGTCATCGTATTTCTTGGTATTGTTTCTGTCGTTGTGTTGTTTATCTCTGCCTTGTTTTTTGTGCTAATTAGTGTCTTCACATGTCTATCTAGATAAGATAGGCAGGATAAACAACCTGGAGGAGGAAACAATGGTACTGACTATTTCAGGGGACACAGAAGAAGGGGAGGTAGGGAAAAGGAATAACAAGCACAGGGACATGGGAACAACAAGTGATCTAAAATCAATAAGGAAGAGGACACAGGTTGCCTGGTAGAGCTTTATCAAGGGCAATGCAACCGAGAGAAATTACTGAAACCTGAATGAAGGCTGAACACGGTAGGGGGCAAAAGGAAATTAAAAGGAAATAGAGGAAAGAACAAGGAGACAAAGGATATATATATATATATATATATATATATATATATATATGCGCTAGGGAAACAGATTTATGTACATATATTTGTATGTTAATTATTAAGGTATCAGACAGATATTAGGCCTCTATGAAGGACTCCCTCAATGGAAGAATATTTCGTCCTAATAACCTGGCATTCTGTGATGCTCAACTCCCTGATGCAATCGCTGAAGACAAAATAGGTGTATAACAAATAAGATGAAGAAAGCTGATGATGCTTGAATATCAAAAGATATAGGGCCTGGGGGTTGTAATGGCTTGAAGATACACAAATGGCCATCTAGGTGAGAAGCAATGAGGTCCACATGGAAGAAACCCACCAGCCTGTGTGATTATGAGTTGTTGATGGTATGAGGTATCAGGCATCAATGACCCAGAACAAAAAATTATATCAATGTGACTGAGGAGGAGTACAGAGTGGATTCCCGAAGCCTATCTGTGATAGGTACATAATCTGGTGTCAATTTGGTACTTGAGAGAATTAATAGTGAAGGGGTGGAGTCTAATTCATCATAGCCAATAAGTCTCTGTGTGGGTATGACCTTCTTCTGCAAATCATGGTAATTCCCAATTTTTGTTCTTGATTATGGGAGACGCACTCTCTCTCAGCTAATTCCTGAAAAATTCATATCGACAAGCCACATATCACTTTACTGATAGATTCCATGCTCTTGGAACTGGAGGAGCCACATGGAGACCTTGGCCAGCGTGAGATGTTTCTACTACCACTGGATTCAAAAGACTCTGCACCCACTGACCTGTGATGTTCCTTCATCATTGCAGGTGTTTGCAATGATGGGTAAGGAGGAAGGGGGAAAATGAGCTGATACCAAAGGCTCAAGTAGAAAGAAAATGTTTTGAAAATGATGATGGCAACAGATATGCAAATGCGCTTGACACAATGGATGTATGTATAGATTGGGATAAGAGCTGTAAACACCCCAATAAATTGATTTTTCAAATATGTATAACAGAATGATTTTTCTAAAGTGCCAACAGACATTAACCATGCAAATGAAAGTAGAACTGATGGTCATTCAAATTATCAAAAATATGAAACACCTACACATAAAACAACAAACCACATCAAAACTAGAGAATTGGAATTAAAGTATTCTCTTTCTTGGCAGAAATCATATTTTTATAATGGAATACTAACAAACTCCTTTACTACATGAAAAATTGGGTAGAATTTGGGACTATCAAATCACGCACTGATTTTTCTTCTTACCTAAGAAAATGTTTGAGTTTTAAAATATGTACAATTTGGAAGATAAAAGTGAGGAATATAGGTAGTCTTCCTTTTTAGGATGAGAAAGCTCAGAAATCAGGAACATTCACTTTCTTCTCTTCCTGTTCATTAATATTAATGAGTCCTTAGAGACTGAAATAGTCTGTACCAGTTGGGATTATTATGTGCCCTGAGCATTGAGTTCCCAGGGCTATACAATTGTAAATAACCTGCCTGCGTCCTCCAGACTTTCAGCTTGCCCGCACCAGTCCCAGGAGCTCCATACCAGCATCTCTCCTCTAAAGTTCTTTACTACAAGGCACATGCCAGCCTCCTTCTTTCTGTCAGTCTTGAGAAAGGATCCAAAGCACTCATCATGCACCAGGAACAGGGTGGTGGTGGACTCCCTGATCTTGGTCATGATTTAGCAGAGAACCAGTGTAATCCGGTGAGTACTATGGGAGACAGTGACCAGAGAGTTCATGGGAAGCATTGTTTCCCTCTCAGGACAAACAACACACTTGCGATGGTCAGATGGGAGACTGCAAGTGCGGTTTCAACTCAGAAGGCTGTGAATATTCTGTTCCTGTTAGATGCCTACGAAGGCCCATTTAGCATTTTGGTTTCTTCAATTTTGTCTCTGTTTTCCATAGCAAATTGTCCATCATGCAAAAAAATGGTGTAGGACCAGGTAAGATTTTGTTCTGTTGTAGAAAGGGTCATTATGAGCTGAAACCTGTTGCTTAATGGCATCTACTAGCAACAGCACAGAACATGAGTTTCTACCACTTATTCTTAGACACTTTAAAATGACCCTGTAGATGTGAATGATCATATCCGTGAGAAACATGATGACATAACCACAATATCGTAAAATGATTGAACTTACTTTAACCGTTTTCTCTGAAACTAATTTTCTGTTTTTTTCAGTACAACCTACCCAGCAAATGGCAATACACATGATCGCCATTTCACAGAGAAAGGACACACACATACACACAAACATTTCAGTTTGTACCACGTCATGTTTCAGAAAAAAAAATCAAGTCAGGTTTTAATTTGAGCAGTTTAACCCCAGACGCAGGGCACCTTTTTATATTCTCCCTGCCAACCCATCCTAAATTTAAATTTCTTTGATCTGTCCAGATTGAGAATCTTGCTTACTGAGATCCTTTGTGGTAATTGGGCGAGGGTGGATAGTAATGGGTGGCTTTGCTCCATTGGTTATAAGAGGGATGGCTGAGATCAAACACAGATGAGAATCATGGGTAGGATTTCAGATTCGATCTTCTTTTTGTGCCTATTCCTGATATTTTGTTTTAGTTGACACTTGTTCCTTCCTTCTTATAATTTTGCGTACCTGGATTGCATAGAAATTAGCAGCCATTATGTTAAATCTGAATGAATGGTTAGCAAATTAGAGTTCATTTAAATGTGTAAATTAGATGGATCTTTGATGAAGTTGCCTAGACTTCTGCTGTAGAGATTTTGTAATATGAGAAAACAGAGTGAAAATGATTGTTCTTCAGAGACTTAGAATTTAATTATGAATCTTATGTATGATTTTTGTGCTTTTATATTGTTCAACCTCCATGTTATCACCTGAGCTTACTCACATCTGACAGTGCTTGAAACATCTGCAAATCTGTAACGGTATGACAGAAGCAGGTGTATGTGCTATGTGTGAGGATAAATGAAAGTATGTTTCCACAAAGCAATAGAAACCTTTATTAAATAAAAATATCCACAGCTTAAACTGTCATTTCTTGAAATATCTTCCACCTGGCTATATTCCCCTCTGAAGGTGGCATTCCCATTTCCTGAGCCTTCTTTGAGAATCCTGTGCTCTTCCAACATCCTGCATCCAAACCACAGTTATGGACTCCTCAGGGGCTTCTAATCAAGTTCCTCTGCAATGTTCTTTGACATTAGGGAACAAAAAAATCAGAAAAGGTAAAATCAGGGCTGTATGTGGATAGAGTAAGCTTTTCCAATGAAACTCTCATAAGACAGCCTTTTCTATCCTCAAAAAATGAACAAATATATTGTCAGTGAAAAAAGTCCTTGACACCATTTTCCTGGCCCTTTTCTCAGTAGTGCCATTTTCTATTTCCTTAAAATTTTTTCCTAATGAGACCCAAGTGGCTATTCTGTGTCCATCAAAATAATCTATCAAAATTATCCTTTGTGAAGCAAATGATTGTAATCTTTTTGGTCAAACACTCTGCTTTCAATTTATTAGCCCACAGATCCCCTTGGAAGCCACTGTTTTGAATGGGCATTTATTTCTGAAGGTACCCTAACAAGATTGTGACAAGTGTCTGAGGGAAACTTCAAAAATTCATGAAATAGCTTCATTATTATTTCATTCTATTTCTGCAAGAACTTTTTGAACTCTTCTTTGACAGAATCTGACTACTGTCATCCATGATGGAAGAGATGGATGGAAAATTTTTTGTTTGGAGTAAACTTGACTTCAACCAGATGGCAAGGTGGAATAGTTGGTCATGCATGTTAAACTCACACATGATAATTGCAAGTGATCAAGACATATTTTACGTTCATATTATTAATATAAATTAGATGAACCTTCATCTCATTAAAGTTAAGTACCTAAAATCTGAAAAGTTTGCTGTTTGGTCCCTGTAGAAGCATTTTCATTTCATTCTTATACAAGCAGATAATGCATGTTCAGAAGAAAACAACTGAGTTTAAATCATTTCTGATTTTATAGTCTATTTCATGATTGGCACATATAATGACAACAGTAAATCTACATAGAACATGAAAAAGCCCCTTTCTTGGTTCACATGAGTGCTCTACTTGTACAGTGTGTTCCAAATTGGAATGATACCCCAAAGGTCAGAGGTTCTTTCCCATGAACCCTGAGGGAGAACAGTGAAGCTGTATGCTCCATTAAAGATTTACAGCCTCAGAAACCCCTGGACTCCATTAGAATCTGCCCTAAAGACCTTTAGGAGTCAGAACCAACTCTAAACCAATGGTTTTGGTTAATTTTTAAAACTTAATTTGACTATGGTTCACAGGTTCAGAGCAGAGTGTGCATGGCTTCCTCATCGTGTTTTCCTGCTGGTGTTTCATTCCCCGCCCCCCACCAAGGGTGTTTCATTCTGATTAAGCAGTGATTACATTTTGGGCTGCTTGCTATGAGGCCAGCAGTTCAAAAACATAGTCATTTTGGGGGAGACTAGTGGGATTTTCTACTCTCAAAGTATTACTGTCTGTCCATAAGGGCAGTTCTACTCTTTCCTGTGGGATCAGCATCGACTCAATTGCATAACACCAGAGACAAAATTAAATAAGGCACAAATAGGTCTATACCAAGGACTTCCTATGGAACTGATTTAATAAAGTGTACAACATTTGGGTTTTTAAAAATTATGGATATTTTTATAAAAAGGCGAAGCTAAAAGGGAATACCAAACAAGAAGGGGAATTAACATTATTGTGTGAATCTAAGCACACTTTTAGATATATTCTATGTTCAAGTTTCCTAGGACTTATAGGATTATTTCCTTTCTATATAGTCAAGTAAAACTGAGATTGTATTTCAGCTATAATGCCACTATGCTTAAATTTACTCAAATTCTTATTAAAAACAATGTCCAAGTATATATTAAATGCCAAAGTTTTGCTAGCAGCCAAATTACCCTCTCAGTGAGTATTATTTTCCCTAACTAATGGTAAGAGAGATTGTATAATTTGAATGGCTTCCTAAGTTAATGTGTGAAAGATACAATATATGGACCTTGTTCACCTGATTCTTGTTTCAGGATGCTGTCTCCATAACCAGAATGGAATGATTGTGCTTCTTTTCATAAAAGTAAATGGACATTGAACCATTGATTATTCTTTCAGCTTGGTGAGTTGATCTGGAATTTAAGAAAAATGAGTCAAAAGTTTTACCAGAAATCTTATTACATATGAATCTTGTGGATGGTAGTGTGTTTTTTTGACTAGTATTGCATTTCACTACATACATAGGAAACTTGGGTTATTGGAATATTATTAACCCTGCAAGATGGGTTAGTTTGTGTCTATCACACAATGACAGGTAATTTTCAGTCATGTGTGATTCCACAACTTGAAGCTAAGAGGGTACAGCTGTGTCTGACTCCCTATTGTTGAAAATATACTGGCAATTAATGATAAATGTAGGCATACATCAATTGTACATCTCAATACCTATGATCCGTCCAAATAAAATGTAGAAATTATCAACTGTGTAATGTGAATTGTGGAGCAAGAATTTTATTATGATGATCATAATAAGAAATTAACAAATAAAATGAACTCTCACGGTTATAGATTTGTCTGTTAAATGAACATTTAGAGTCTACCCAGAAATACCTGAGAAGAATGAGGTGGGTGGTGATTTACTTATTGAAAGCCAGTCACTGAAAAATATAGAGTTTTCCTCTGAAACAAATGGCATCACCATAAGCCCAAATGTTCTTAAAGTTAACTAGATTTCTTCTTCTTCTTCTTGTTTCTCCTCCTCCTATCTTCCTCCTCCACCTTCTTCATTTTCCAAAACGAGCATATATATCCATACATATATTTCCCTTAAGTACAATGCCGTAAGTTCTATTGATATAGAATATTTACAAAATAGCCAATTGGGGATAATACTACATTTTTAAGTTGTTGTTGAGTTCATTATGACACATGGCAGCCAGATGCGCTATAGAATAAAATTGCTGCATGCTGTTTTCTTGGCCTGAATACTCACAGAAACAATTCACCAGATCTTACTTTCATGGTGCCAAATAGTGGGCTTAAACCACCAATCTTTAAGTTAGTAGAACTCAAATAATTTGTTGCATCCATTGATCTAATTAGATGAACTCTAAATTGAAACAAAATGTTCATAATCAGAAGCACTGGGGGGTAGGGGTTTGCTCTTTTCCAGAGGGGAAAATGAACAGTCAGCTTTGTCTCTCGGTGAGGGGGATGGCGGGACACCAGGGATAAAGCACAGTGAAAGGTTCATATCCAGAGATTGAGGATCCAGAGACAGTCTGCCCTCTAGAAGAAAAGGTGCTAGGGTACTGAGTTTGTGCCCCATATGATGCCAGCTGCTTTCAGCTCCCCTATCCTAATTTTATGTAATTCTGTTTAGTTAATATAACAAAAATGCTTCACAAGTCAAGAAATCTATGTCTTTATTGAAAACCTGCTGCATTCCACAAAGTCCTTTGGTAAAAGCATCTTGCTCTGTGATGTCCATCTTCTCACAGGCATTTATGCTGACGCATGCCCTGCTGGAGCAGAAACTAAACACTCACCTGATACTTCAAAGCTCAGCAGTTTGGATCCATCAGTCACTCCACAGGGAAAGAGATGAGGCAATCTACTCCCATAAAGTTTGCAGTCTTGGAGACCCTGCAAAGATTTCTATTCTACCCTATAGGGTCATATGAGTTAAAACTGATTCAGCAGCAGTGGGTTTGGTTTTGATATTGTGCATCCATTCAAACCCGGAAAGCAAACATCCCCCAAAATACACAAATGAGAAAGAGTCCATTCTCTGAAAGCTGTCCTGGTGTCTGTTAGGAGATAAGGGCTGCCCAACAGCCTTTTCTGTGTCTGTTAAATACATATTTCATTATTTTCAGGATGTTTGGGCTTTCACTGATCCTCCCTCGCTCCACCTCACCATTTCTAGTAACCCACAGGGAGAAGTTTTACTCTGCCTACCCTACCCTTGAGGATAACTGTGAGTCAGAATCAACCCAGTGGTTTGGTTGGTTTCATGGATCCATTACCTTAAATGTCCTTGCCCTTCCAACAGAGCCCAGTTTCTCTAAAGCGAGTGTGTACTTTATGAACAGCATGAGAATCTATGGCTAGCACAGGAACCAATAAGAAAAATGTTCTTAGAGGTTCTGGCTGAGTAAGAAGCAATGATGGCAACAAGTGTGCAAATGTGGCCTGCCTACAATTGATGTATGTATGTATGATGATGAGAGTTGCATGAGCACCCAATAAAATGATTTATAAAAAAAGGGGAGGGGAAAAGAAGAGCTTATACCAAGGGGTCAAGGAGTAAATATTTTGGAAATGAAGATGGCAACATGTGTACAAATATGTTGGATACAAATGATGTATGTAATGCTGTAAGAATGCTGTAATAGCTGTAAGAGTCCCCAATAAAATAATTGGAAAATAAGAAGCTATAGCTGAGGATAATAGGGTATAGGACTTCACTTGTGAACCCTTGTGGATATGCATGCTTTAACTGTACACGTTTTGTGTTCAAAATACAGCCACCGTGATGGGTTCCTGTTCACTTGCTTCCTTCTTTTTCTTTTATTTCCCAAAGTTGTCTCAAGTCCATGGAGCCCCAGAACCTCACAGGTAGCTCACAGTTCCTCCTCCTGGGTCTTTCTGAGGATCCAGAACTGCAGCTGCTCCTCTTTCTGCTGTTTCTGCTCATGTACTTGATCACTGTGACTGGGAACCTGCTCATCATCTTGCTTGTCAGCTCTGACCCCCATCTCCATACACCTATGTACTTCTTCCTCTCCAACTTGTCCTTGACTGACCTGGGTTTCATCTCAACTACAGTGCCCCAAATGCTGGTGAACGTCCAGACACAGGACAAATCCATCTCCTACGTGGGCTGCCTAACACAAGTATCCTTTTTTTATCTCTTTGGATGTCTGGACAGTCTGTTCCTCACTGTCATGGCTTATGACAGGTTTGTGGCCATCTGTCATCCCTTGCACTACACAGCCATCATGAACCCCCGCCTCTGTGGTGTATTAACATTGGCATCTTTTCTGATCAGCCTTTTTGACTGCCAGTTGCATCTTTTAATGGTGTCACAACTGACCTTCTGCACAAATGTGGAAATCCCCCACTTCTTCTGCGACCCCCCTCAACTCTTTAACCTTGCCTGTTCTGACACGTTCATCCACACCATATTAGCATATTGCATAGCTGCCATTGTTGCTGGTGTTCCGGCCACAGGAATTATTTTTTCCTACACCCAAATTGTTCTGTGCATTCTGAGAATCTCATCCTCAGAAGGAAAGTACAAAGTCTTTTCCACCTGTGGCTCTCACCTGTCAGTTGTTTGCTTATTTTATGGGACAGGTACGGGGGTGTACCTCAGTTCAGTTGTCTCAGCTTCTGCCAGAAAGGGAGCAGTGGCCTCGGTACTGTACACTGTGGTCACCCCTATGCTAAACCCCTTCATCTACAGTTTGAGAAATAGAGATATCAAGAAAGCCCTGAAGAGACTTCTCAACAGAACAGCCTAATATCAGGATTTTCACCTCCTTCTTTGATGCATGAGTTGGAAAACAATGGCAAAACCTAAGGTCATACTTCTGTGGTTGTATAATTGCTGTAGCACACATAGGTTTCCATCTCAAGTTTTCCACATCCAACCCTTCCTTTCTCTGTTGCAACTTTAATATGATAGTGGGAGCATTATGTGATGTGTTAAGCTTTAGAACCAACTAGCTTTGTAGGGTTCTATAACTACAGGGATAATGAGCTTCTTGGTAAAATGTACAACTCTATTTTATGTACTCAGAATCTTCATTCTCTACCCTAACTCATATCTATGTCCCACCCTAATTGTGCATGCAATAGAACTATCCAGGCAACTTATGTGTCACTGGTCCTAAACCTTGACTTAATATTGGAGTTGTCTGGGAAATTTATATATATATATACACACATATATTTATATACACACACATATATATATGGCTCCCAAACTGCATATTCTGATTTAATTAGAACAGCATGTGGCTTGAGAATAAGATTTTAAAACACCAGTTGTGGTGAGGTGAGAACTGTTCATCTTTTAGATATTTGTTTAAAAAACGACTAACCCATGGATATTTTAGTCCTCCTAATTCCATTGTGAGGGTCTGAATGTGATGAGCATTCACAAGGGAGACCCTAAGAACAACAGAATAAGATGTTGTCCAGTTGCGTACCATCTTCATCATTGAGTGTGGATCAGATAATGGTGGCTTTCATGAAAGGATATTTGGAAGTAAATAAGTAGGTTTGTTTTGACTGGTCCACTAGAGTCTGAAGCATGTATTGATACCGATTCAACATTGTACCAATACCCAAGTCTCCTCTTATAAGTGGTGTCTTTGCATACAGCTCATTGGTTGGAAATTTAATCTTACTTTTCACATGAAAGGGGAGAATTCTACCAATGGACCAATATTGCCTTTGCTCTGCCCATCTGTGAGTTGGGGAATCATCCTTGTTGATAAACTCTTGTCTCCTTTCTCCAAATTTATCCATTTGAAATTTGTGATACTTGTCTTGGAGAGGGGCGAGTTTTAAGTCACTCTTCTGATTTTCTATATGGCTTTATTGTTCGGTTGTCCTAATAGAGATCAATAAAGTCATTACACTCTAATAAGCTGAGCATTTTTCTTATATCTATGTTTTTAAACCTTAGTAGGATAACTTTCTGCAGTCAGCATCTTTAAATTTCCTCATTATTCAGTTGTGCTCTTTATTTCTTGCACAACTATTTTACAAATATTGCCTGTATTAGATATTCTTCACAGTGTCTTTGCTTCTCTTCATTGAAATCTAACTGGCAAATGCTACATGGGGAAAAAAGGTATTTGTAAAGTGTCTCAGATTGAAATGAAACAAGATTGTTCAGAAAGGTATCAGGGAGCTGATTGATATCTTGGTCAAGGTTGTACAAGTAAAGACTAAAGTGGTAGCATCATATTCCTGATTGCTGTGGTTCTCTTGTTGCTTAAAAGTCATTAATTCATGAAGTCATTATGGATAAAGTAAAATTTATCTTATTTTCATTATTCTAGATTAGTTAGCTATTTGCCTTTGGCAAGTGGGAGCATTTGCCTATCACTTGTAATAGCATGGTTAAATCTTTACTTTGTTATCATACTTCCTTGAAATGGGCTTTTTCTGGGTTGTATTCCATAAGTGTGCAGATAGTTATTAGAGATATTTGATGCTAATTCCAGCAGAAAATTTGAAGGTCTTTAAAAATATCCCTAACCGGTAGCTCAATTTCACCTGATTTTCACTGATGAGTTAAATCACCTACATTTTCCTGATGAGAACTTTGATTCTGGACAGAAGATGAGGCCATGCTAGTCTGTGGGAAGACGAAGCTCCCATAAAAACCACGAGGGTATTGCTGTGATGCTTTTAGTTTTACTTGAGACTCTATGGATCCCACTGACCTAAAGTCAAATTAAAAGTCCTTTCTGCAAGTAGAGAGATGATCAGGAAATCTTTTGAGAGGTTTCCTTTACTTGTCTCATGGTAGCCTCTCCCAAATGTAATGGTTTCTGTTTTTCTCTTTAAACCTCAAGGGTTAAAAGAGTACTTCTAGTTGATCAATGTTTTACATAGGAGAAATGGTGTAAGGAAGGGGAAAATTCTGTAAGAAATTGTCAGAGGTCCTAATGGCTATCAAAAAGCAGTGTACTTATCATTGATATGGTAAAGAAATTGAGATTAATGGCATGAATTGGGATAAATAGTGTCAATTTCAATCTCAATTTGATGAGGAGGACTCAGTGGTTCAATGAGATGCAGTGAGTTAACAAAGGGAACCTGTTCGTTCCCACACCCTCTCTATTATCTGTGGCATGTGTACCACGTCAATGTTAAATACACCACTGCCTGAGAGCCATCAAAGCCATTCCTCTGTGAGAAGAGAGCTATCTTAGAAACAGACAGAATCTCCGGATTTCCAAGAAAGAAAAACGACCAACAGGGCACATTGGAGACCTCTGCTGAACGTGGCTGAAGTCAAACCCCGAGGCAACAGAAATCACAGAATGAGATCATATTGTTTTGGGGTGCCATTGGGTAATTTCTGATCCATAGAAACCTATGAATAATTGAAAAAACACTACTTGGTCCTGTGTAATCTTCACAATTGTTCCTGTGCCTGAGACCATTGTTGCAAGCCCTGGGTCAATCCATATTCTCGAGGGCCCCTTTTTTTCACTATCCCACACTATTGCAAACATGATATTCTTCTCCAGGGATTAATCTCCGCAAACAACATATCCAAAATGTGTCAGAGGAAGTCTTGCCATCCTTGCAAGTAAGGAACACCCTGGCTGTGCTTCTTCAAAGAAAGAGACTATGGGGCAGAGGAAAACAGGTACTCTGAAACAGAGCAGGGGGGCTGTGCCCCTGATAACTGACACCATGAAACAATGAGCTGGAGTAGCAGTTGGTCTTCTTGTTCCATGGAGGTAGATGCCAAGGGACCATCTAGTTGAAAGGCTGAGACCAAGAGATTTTTTTGAGGGGATATATATATATATATATATATATATGTATGGATGTGTATATATGTATGTATGTATATATATAGAGAGACAGGTAGAGATAGGGAGAGAGACAGAGAGAAAGATCTGGCTATTGGTAGAAGAGATATGCTGCTGTGCACAAAAGGCTATATCCTGACTTGTGGTAATCTGTTAATCTCCATAATAAACTCCCATTATGAGACATCAGAAAGTGTAAGACATGAAAAAATAATAACAATTTATAAATTATCAAGAATTTGTGAGGGAGGAGTGGTGGCAGAGAAAGGGATAAAATGAAGAGCTGATACCAAGGGCTCAAGTAAAAAGAAAATTTTTTGAAAATGATGATGGCAACAAATGTACAAATGTGCTTGACACAATGGATGGATTAAGATAAGTGTTGAAAGAACCCCTAACAAAAAGATTAAGATAAAAGGAACTCTCATAAATTTGAGAATTAACTATGAATTCTGTGTGGTCATTGCATCAGATTAAAAAGCTAGCAGAGAAGTAGAATTAGATGGGAGGAATAGCTATTGTTAGAAAATAGTAAAAGATGAATGAAGGATGGAGGCATGTGTGATCTTTGCTTGTGACAAATTGGTATTAGATTCTCTTTCTCCCTTGGGTCACCAAAGGAGGTCATATATGATCTCTGTGCAGTTTACTCAAATGCACAATACAGAGAAAGATTTTCCCATATGCAAGTTCTGGGCTAGGGGACTCTTGTTGAGAAGATGAACTATAATGAACTGAGAAGATGGTGTGTGCATGCTCATCTGGGTATACTAGAGAAACAGATCCATAAACACGCATATGTATATAAGGGAGAGGTTGATATATAAAAGCAATCAAGCATTGAGAAAAACATCCCAACCTAGTTTAGTTCAAGGTCATAGGTCCAATATTAGCCCATATGTTCGATATCAATCTGTAAGTCCTCTTCAGACTCATGAAACACATGCAATGATGCTGAATGCAGAAAGTTCACAAGTCATTGGGTAGAAAGTCTTTAGATCCAGTGGTGTTGTAAGCATATTAGTGCTGGTAGGAGTCTCAACATGGCTTCTCTAGATCCAGATTTCTGGCCCCACCAGGGTAGCTCCATGTGGCTTTTCTGCAGGGATGTCTCACAGGGAGTCAGTCTTGTCAGTTGAGTCTCTCAGTCTCTCAGTTAGTAGAAAATCTCCAAGGACGTGAACCAAGAGAGATAGTGTCTATGGCCTCCAAGAAGGAATTAACACATTTCCTAGAACTTTCAGGAGAAGACCAGGACCACACAGAGATCTCACTGGCTATCTCCAGATTGACAGACTAGACTCCACTCCTACACTATCAATCCTCAAATTGACACCAGATTAGGAGACTGCCATAGTGTGTGATTATGCTGGCCTTAAAGCCTAACATCCTAATAGATGGTGATGTCTGTATGGCAAGCAATACCTAAAATTGTCCCAGAGGCCCGTGCCACCTGGTGTTTAAATTCTGATATACTCTTCTCCTGCTAGTGTAACCCAGACCTAGTGGCACCCTTATGTAATTGGTGAAAGTAATATATGTGGTCACCAAGATTGGATACAAAAATAGTTGTGTTTTCAACTTCCTGGCATTATGTTGATCTTTTAATGGTATATTTGGATGTAAACCATTTAAAAATGAAAAAAATGTGAGAACTATCCCATGAGAGATCTCTGTCTCAAGGAATTTAGGAAGACTTCTGGTCAATAGATGGTGAGGAACTGAATTCCACTGCAGTCATGTGACTTACTTTGTAAGTAAACTATTCCCCCTATGATCCCTTTAAATGATTGAAGCTCTGGACAACATCTTGATTTACTGTTTCAGCATTTGGACAAAGTATGAAGTCACAATATAATTATTCTTAAAATGTATTTCCTCATGTACCAACATACATCAATTAAAGAGAAAAATTAGAACAGATACTGCTTTTCAAATCTTCAAAATGTGTGCTTAAAATCTCAAATCCCAAGCAAAGGTTATAAAAAGAAAAGTAGGATATTCATAGAGACAAATCTCAAAAAATGTGAA
Organism: Nesogale talazaci; assembly: GCA_004026705.1. Lineage (NCBI taxonomy): Eukaryota > Metazoa > Chordata > Mammalia > Afrosoricida > Tenrecidae > Nesogale > Nesogale talazaci. The sequence continues at coordinate 40,319 of PVJH01002743.1, read as the reverse complement.
AATAGTATCAAATTCTTGGCATAGAATTCATAGTTCTTCCTAAATGGCATGCTATGGCTTGAGTCAAGTGTTCTGGAGTTCCCATGTTTCACAATGCCATCCATAATATGTTATGATCCATGAAAGCAAGTAAGTTGTCTTTGTTGATAAAACACAGGTAAACATATAATGGTGTTCTTTGCTTTCTGCCAAGATCTATCTCACATTAGCTACATAATTCCTCATCCCATATGTTTTCTAGACCTTAGGAATAAAAAATAAGCTTGAATTTGTATCCATGGACTACTATAATAGTGTAAAATTATCTCTAGTAAAGATTACTTGGGTGTCATATTGATGATGGTTGGTTCTATTGCATTTGTTTCAACCCGTGAATCCTATGATCCATCACAACAGAATGAAATAACATCTGGTCATCTGTCATCATCACAGTTTTTATTATGAATCCATTGTTACCGCCACTGTGTCAATCTGTCTGGTTTCTCTATTGCCATGAGTCAGGGGTCTGATACACCTTCACATTTCATTCTTCTTCACCCTAGTCTGATACCATTTCTCTAAGGCCACTTTACTTTTATGCTGGACTCAATAATTTATTGCAATGGCTTCACAGAACTAACAGGCAAAGCTCACAATTAAGGGTGTATATTAGAGAAGATAATAGGCTATCAAAAGTTAAGATAAGTAACCATGAAGGTCCCCAGCAAACCTATTCTCAGGCAGAAGTCCAAGAGTTCTCCAGCCCTCAGCCTCTCAGCCATGTGATCCTTTAGCCTTTGCCTCCCTGGATCAGGAAGCCACTCTTGTCTTCTACCTCTTTGTCCTCTAGCTTCCGTGCTGCTTTCAAAATACACAAAAATATTCACTGCCATAGAGTCGATTCCAAGTCATAGTGACCCTTCAGGGGAGGATTGAATTTCTCCTGTGGGTTTCCCGGAGGGTAACTCTTCTTGAGTGTAGACAACTTCTTTTTTCTCCACAGTAGTCACTAGGGAAATGCAAACCAATCAGCTACTACTCTTTCCTGCCAGTGTGACTATTATCAACAACACGGAAAATAGTAGGAGCTGATGCAGTATAGGGGGAAATGGATCTGTCTTCCCTTGCTAGTAAGAATGTAAGAGGAGGCACTCTCGAGGAAAACTGTCTGGCAGTGTCTCAAAAATGTAAACATACAATTTCCATAGGAACCAGCATTTTCGTTTCCAATTGTGTTTCAAAGGATTGAAAACAAAGACTAATACAGACACCTGAGCACCAATGTTGATTGTGGCATGGCTCACCCAGTTAAAAAGTGGAAACAACTCAAGTACCCCACAACAGAGGAGTGGTTAAATAAAATGTGCTGTAAGTATGTAAGAGAATAGCATTCAACTCATAAAAGAAACGAAATCCTAATACTGGAACATAAAAGCTAGAAAGTATTATGCTGAATAAAATAAGACAGTTACAAAAGAATAAATGTTCTTGAACTCAGATGTAAAAAAATATCTAGACTAGGCAAATACAATTAGCCCAAAATAGTAGTTTTGTGCCATCCAGTGCTGGGAACAGGAGGGAAGAAGGACTTATTACTTGAAAGTTATGAAGCTTGTGTTTGAGGTGATTAAAGCTTTTGGATGTATGTAGTGATGGTTATAAAACATGGTGATTGGAGTTAATGCAACTAAGTTGTACATTTAAAAATAATGAAAATGGAAACATTTTCTATACATATATTAAAAGAACATGACATTTAAATAAACCTTTAAAAAGTTGCTGGTGCATACCTGCCTAGATTTTCTATGTTAGTCTGGGTAGACTAGAGAAAAAAATCATAAACACACATATGTATAAAAGGGAGACATTTATATAAAAGAGGAATGGAACATTGAGAAAGCATCCCAACCTAGTCCAATCCAAGTCCATAAGTCTGATATTAGCCCATATGTCTGATACAATTCATAAGTTCTCTTCAGGCTCACAAAGCACTTGCAATGATGCCAGGACAATCACAAGTCAGTGGGTGCTGAGTCTTGTGTATTCCAGTGGTGGTAGAAGCAGCTTAGCACTGACAGGGGCCTCTCTGGGACTTCTCAAACATCTCAACACTCGCAGTAGTGTCTATGTGACTTTTTTGTCTTCAGAGTTCTGGTTCCATTGGGGAAGTCTATGTGGTTCCTCCTCTGGGAAGTCTCACAGGGAGCCCCCCCCCCCTTGAGTCTTTTCAGCTGCAATGTTTCCCAGGGATGAGGCTATCATCTCTCAACTGTATGAGGGAAATATATCATAAGATTTCCCAGAATGCTCAGGAAAAAGCAATGCTCACACAGAGGTCTCATTGGCTATCTCCAGATTGACAGGGTAGACTCCACCTGTACACTCCCAATCATGAAACTGACATGAGTACATGACTGTCACATTTTCAAATGGCAGATATAATCCCTTCCAATTAACTCAGACTTCACAAATATTTCACTCTTCTTTCTCCCCCATTTCAAATACATCAACATTTCCCTTTCCATTGCACTATTTGTTACAGGTAGTCCCTGGAAGGCTTAGGCAGGTTCTATTCCAAGCACTTAATTGCAGTCTTCATTGTGCATAAATCAGTTCTGACATAAGTAGACTACCTCATCATAGGCCAGGTCATAAAATGCGATATCTCAGTGTTTTTTAATAGTAAGTGATGGCACTAAACATCTGAAAAGTGAGCATTTGATAATAATAACATCAGCAAGTCACAGTATGTCTCAGAGATATTGCAGGTTTGGTTTCAGGTCATTGCCCCGAAAGTGAACATCACACTGTAGTACATGGCATCACTGTTTGTGCATGCGAGGATTGTATTTATGATGATGGCTATTAAGTGAGCGATAGTATTATGATGAAGACGAAAATTTGGTGTTGAAATAGGATATGAAATTCCAAATATGAAAAATTTGAAATGGCTAAAATATGATAGTGATCGTGAGTACATGTTGTTGCTGTTCGGTGCTCTCAGGTCATTTTGACTTGTAGCAACCCTGTGTACAGCAGACCAAACCAGTACTCAGTCCTCTACCAGCCTCAAAACTGTTCATATGTTTCAGACCATTGTTGAGGCCACCGGTCAGTCCATCTTATCCAGGGCCTTCCTTTCACTGTCTTCCCCTCTGTTCTACCCAGCATGATGTCCTTCTCCAGGGACCTGTCACTCCTGACAATACATTCAAAATATGTGAGAATAAGTCTCACCATCCTTGCCTCTTGGAGAATTCTGGCTTCACCTCTTCCAAGATAGATGTGTTTGTTCATCAGTCCATGGTCCTACCAAATATTCCTTGTCAACACCATAATGCAAATGCTTTTCATTTCTTCTTTGGTCTTTCTTCTTCAATGTCTAACTTTCATATATATATATATATATATATATATATATAGACTGAAATAGCATGACTTGGATCAGGCACACCTTAGTCCTCAAAGTCACCTCTTTATTTTTCGACACTTGAAAGAGGCCTTCTGTAACAGATTTGCGTGACGCAATGCATGGTGCTTCCATGAGCAGTACAGATCTGCAACTATGGAAACATAGAGGTCATTCTACTCTGTCCTTCAGGTCAGTCTGAGTCACAAACAGGTTTGTGTTTGGTTTGAAGCATGAGATGCTCCACAGAACCCTTAGGAGTCCTGCTGCTAACTGTAAGCTTCATAGTTCAAGCCCCCCAGCTACTGGCCGATGGGAGAAAGATGAGGCTGTGTGCGCCTGTAAAGATTTACAAAGTCTCAGAAACCAGAGTCTCAGTGAGTTGGAATCCATGCAAATACAATGGCTATTAAGGTTTTTTAATTTGTTTTATTCTTTTTCACGTCAGACAGGTAATGTGCTAACGTCGTCACAAGGGAGGCACACATCACACAAATGCATGAAGACCCACGCATCATACTTATAGACCAGAAAAGGATCCTGTGATTAAGATTTTTAAATGTGGTTAAAAGGAATTAAAAAGCGATGGACTTTTCCATGAACTTTTTGAAGTGACCTCGTCCATGGTGGTCAGATCCATATAGTTTTAGATGTAATCATCTAAACATCTAATTACTACTCTGAATGGAACCCATCAAACATTTTATGTTACATCTAGAATTAAAATTAAGCTCCCTGCTAGGGTCCTTAAGGTGCTTTATTACTTGATTTCTTTATGCCCTGATGGCATAATGGGTCACACGTTGGAATGAGAGGTCAGCAGTGTGAACCCACCAACTGCTTTGTGGGAGAAAGACAAGACATTCTAGTCTCAAGAAGAGTAACAGTGTTGGAAAGCTGCAGGGACAGTTCTAATCTGTCTTATTGGGTCTACAAGAGTCAGAATGGACTTGATGGCAATGGGTTTGGAGTTGGGTATCCACTTAGAAGGAGTTCCTGGGTGGCACACATGGCTGCAAGTTCTGGACAGCTGTCCAGTGAATAAGTTGGTGGTTCAACTTTCCCCAGAAGTCCCTTAGAAAGTAAAGCATAGCAGCCATAGCTGCTCAAACCCTTAAAAATGCTATAGAACACGGTTCTCCATGCAGGGGTCATCACACGTTGAAATCATCACCCAACACCATCTCTTTATAAATTATTCACTGGTCTCCAGGCAGACACCATCAGCATCCTTTGGAAATTTAGATTCTCAAGTTTGGTTGCAGACCGATGAATTCAAATTTCTGGGGCTGCAGTTCATCTGTCTCTAGTTTAACAAGTTTGGCAGGTGATTCTAATACATTTTAAGTTTGTGAACCAATGCTCTACGCCCGTGGTCGGCAAACTGTGTCTTGCCAGTCATAGGCTGCACTTTCAGTGTGAATGTGTGGCTCTGAAGTCACATTGAAAACTTTGGAAGGTTATTCTTTAAGGTCACGGTGGGTGCATTTGTTTAGAAAAACATATGTAAGGCTCTTGAGTGATTTTAAAGTTGTTAGGAGGGACAGGACTGGCTTTTTGGTCTCAAGGGTGTGCCATCCCTTGCTCTTGGCCAGTGGTGTCTGAAGTGGGTGATGTCAATGTTCAGGGGGTGTTGCAAAAGTGTATGTTCATATTTTACACTCGGTGATGGGCTAGAGCACCAATGATTTTCATTGACAAGGGGACCCAGAATTTTTTTTTTCCTGAACAGGGAGCATGAGGCCAAATAAGTTTGGGAACCCATGAGCTAGACCAGGGTTCAGCAATTAATTTGAAAAGGAGAGCCAGTCTTGACCCTCACATGAATTTAAAAATTATCCCAGAGACATAAATATATTTTTACAAATAAAAGTAATAAGTAATGTAAGTGAAACTATGATAGCTTATTTTTTACCTCAGATCTTCATGTATTCACCTAAAGAGGCAGTCATATATGGCTCGCAAGCTAGAGTTTGCAGTCCTCTGAGCTAGACACCTCAGAGTCCATCAACAGCATCCCGTGGTAGCAGAAGCAACTCATCGCTGGCAGAGGCCTCCATGTGGCTGCACCAGTCTCAGAGTTCTGGCTCCATCAGGGCAAAGCCTTGTGGTCTCTCTACTGGCTACTCCAGCCTCCCAGATGCCACCATTCTGTGTTGCCTGTGATTAATCATCTCTGAGAGTAACTCTCAACAAGTGGGGATGATAGCTTCTAATCTTCATGAGGGAAATATCACGAGATTTCCCAGAAGTCTCAGGAGAAAGCCATGCCCACATAGAGGCCTCATTGGCTACTCAATGGCTATCTCCAGATTAACAGGCTAGACTCCACCCCTCCATTTCAATCATAAAATTAACATAAGCACTTTACTGCCACACATACCAAAACACCAATGAGGGAAATAGCTTATGAAAACAGAAAAATCACCAAAGGAAGGGCAGGAGAAGCAATCAAAAGGAAATTTCATATCCAAAAAGCAAATGAAAGATGAATGAGAAGAAAAATTCTATGTGATTGTTGTTGGTGTTAATTGCTGCTCAGTAGATTCTGACTCATAGTGACTGATGTGTTCAGGCTAGAACCGTGTTCCTTAGAGGTTTCAAGGTGTAACCATTGGACACATGTCAATTTATGTTTTCCAAGGCACCTCCTATTATGTTTGAACCACAAAATGTTTGATCAATCCATTTGTACTGCTCAGAGACTGCTGTCATATATTCAGGATGCGAGAATCCTTTAGTCCAATTCCAGCTCAAAATATTCAAGACCCATTATTCCTATTATTAAACACACAGTGTTCTCTCAAGAAGTCTTTGCAGAGCCTTCTTGATGTCCCTGTTCCTCAGACTGTAGATGAAGGGATTCAGCATGGGGGTGACCACGGTGTACATCACTGAGGCCACCAAGTCTTTCAAGGAAGATGGTGATTCTCCAGAACCAAAGTAGACCCCAAGACCTGTCCCATAGAATAAAGAAACCACAGACAGGTGAGATCCACAGGTGGAAAATGCTTTATACTTCCCATCGGCCGTTGGGATTCTCAAAATGGAGGAGATGATTTGAGCGTATGAGAAAAGGATCCCTGAGAAGGGAACAATACCCAGAAGGCAAGTTACCACATACAGCAGGGTGTGGTTGACAAGGGTATTGGAGCATGAGATCATGAGGGCCTGGGCAAGTTCACAGTAAAAGTGATGTATTGTCATATTAGAGCAGAAAGAGAGCCGGAGCACCAGCAAACTCTGTATAAGAGAGTACGTCAAACTGATAGACCAGGACACAAGAACCAGTAGACCACAGAGGCGGGGATTCATGATGAGTTGGTAGTGCAGGGGGTGACATATAGCTACAAACCTGTCATAGGCCATCACAGTCAGGAGAAAAGTGTCCATGCCTCCAAACACCATGAAGAAATACATCTGGATAATGCACGCTGTGTAGGTGATGGCTGTGCGCTGGGTCTGGATGTTCACAAGCATCTTGGGGATGGTGGTAGAGGTGAAACAGATGTCAGCCAAGGACAGGTTGGAGAGGAAGAAGTACATGGGGGTGTGGAGGTGTGTGTCAGAAACTATGGCTGTGGTAATGAGTAGGTTTCCGAAAACGGTGACCACATACATGGATAGGAACATTCCAAAGATGATGGACTGATTCTCTGAGTCCTGGGAAAATCCCAGGAGGAAAAATTCTAAAGTGCTTGTTTGATTATCTGGTTCCATGTTGATGAGTCGTCAGCTAATTGAGGAAGGACAAAACAAACAAAACCAAACATAAAACTGGAAAGACTCTAGATTCTCACCAATAATGCTTCTTCAAACTAAGAATTAGGTATACAAGCCTACACATTACAACATTTAGGAAACTTACTATCTGTTATTCATTAGATGAATTATTTCATATTGACCAATTCCTATCCCGTTGTCTCTGAAAAATTCACCTATAACATTTGTCTCAGATTTAGAATCACCAGATCTACATATTAAAAGGCACTTTGGAACATGTATATAAAATGGTAGAAGAAGAAAAAACCCAAAACCTACAATAACATGTGTGGGATCTAATGAACCTTAGTAGCTTACGCAAGATCATGTGCCTTTTCTGGAGGCAGAAATATGACTTATAAAGGGTCACATAATGATGCTTTGGAGGTGAAGATACTTGAAATATAGTTAGTATCTCAACAAAGTATTGTAGGATGGATAGGCAGTGTAGTGGTTATGCAGTGATTCTCAAACTTCCTAATATCACGACCCTTTAATACAGTTCCTCATGTTGTGCTGACCAACCCCCCCAACCATAAAGTTATTTTTGTTGGTAATTTATAACTTTAATTTTGCTCCTGTTATGTATCAGGCTACCACTTTGAAAGGGTTGTTCTACTCCCATAGGGTTAAGACCTACAGATTGAGAACCACAGGGTTATCCATTGGACTACAATAGGGAAGGAAGTTCAGCAATTTGAAACCACCAAGCACTCCAAAGGAGAAGGATGGAATTTACTTCCCTTTTCCGTAAAAAGGGGTCATAGTCTTGGAAAATTACAGAGGCAGATCTTTCCTGTTCTGCAGAGTTTTTATGAATGGACTTTGACTCCATGTAGTGAGAGTTCAAAGGAGATCGTGGGAGAGAAAGAAATGAAATGAATTAATGAATTTGGGAAGAGTGAAATGGATAGGAAAGGAGAGACAAAAGATCTTTGGAAGCAGTTTGCTGGCTTCACCACGCAAACAAAATTGCAAGATGCTTAGTGTTACAGATACTGTTGACATTCTTTCAGAGGAAAATCAAGTGCTTCCTGAACCTTTGCATTGTGAAAAACTATCAGTTGCCCAGGGAAAGCACAAGAGGTATAGACCATTAGAATACCAGAAAATAAGGCAGTGCACAAATAATCAGCAGAATTTTGAATAGTGTTCTCTATGGTGCTCTTAAAATACTTGGAGAAGACAGAAATTACACCAGGGTAGTTATGGATCAGTACAACAGGAGAAGGGCCAGACCTGAGCACTCACACAAGGGTGATTCTCAGAATAGCCTAGGGTCTACTCACATAGCCCTATCTCTCTGTTGACTCTCAGACATCCAAGTTTTGGAGATCTTGTAACAATGGACAAAAGAATCCGTACAGTAATTGCTGTCAATAAGTAGAATAAAATCAGAAAGTTTCCCTAACAATTATGTTTGATATTGTTGCAAGTGGTTTTCACACTTGCTATTCTGTCGTAGGTCAAAAAATAAAGAGAAAAGGTCACAACTAATTGCCATAATTGTCAGTCTACTGAAAAGAATACAGCAAATCATGTCTCCCTAGTAAAAACCAAAGAAAGGCTGCATTATGATAACATTTGCTTAAGGGTTTTAGTCAAACCCTTCTGGTAATCAGAAATTTACAGCCATATGTGACAACTTTTGATAGGTGGAGAGATGTTCTGATCAAATGGCCACAGGTCATCTTAAAAGTAACTCTAAAAGGATAATTATGAAAAAATATGATAAGGTATAAAAGATATCTTCAATTTTAATAGCCGTAACTTGCTTACTTGTACCCCCAGTTTGCTTTATTTAGTAGTTCAGGAGACCAAACCCAAATCAAAGAATGTTGCTGTAGAGTTGATTCCAATTCATTGTCATCTACGGAATTATAGAGTAAAACTTCTCCGTAGGACTTTAATGACTGTAAAATTAAAATAAATTGATCATCAGGCCCGTTGGCCTATTAAGACTTAGATTAGCATCAACTACAAACTGTTTGCACTGCCCACATCTCTATGATATGAAGCAATTCATGGCCAATACCCAAGACCCTGCATATCTCATGGAGTATGAAATGCATGCTTCCATCATTTATGGGTGGAAAAATAATGATTCAATTTCCTAGCTAGTCTATGCAAATGGATTCATTCCTGGCTCTCAACCTCACTTTAATTCTCAGCATAGTTACCTGGCTGATATTTCAAAAATGAAAATCTAATCCCATCTCTCCACTAAGTAAAACCATGCTGTTTCCTACCAACTTCCAAGATTATGCAAATTTGTTAGTGTTAAGGATGACCTTCTACAAACTAGACTAAGCCTGCCCTGTCAGTGTCTGATCTCAAAACTAAATTCTTTGTGTGTGTATGTGTGTGTGTGTGTGTGTGTGTGTGTGAGTGGCATCACTGCCCTGGTGGGAGTAGGGAGCCCAGCCTTGCTCCTGGAGAGCTGCTGCTGGATTTGAACCATCAATCCTGAGGGCCACAGTCCCGCATACAACCACTATGGCACCAGGGCTCAGCCAAATCTAAATTCTTGTGATTCTGACAATCTTCCTTTCCCCTTCCTTTCTTTTGTCTCCATACTTATTAAAGAGTTGTTTGTGCTTCCTAAAAAATCTGCTTCCATCCTTTACCTCATAATATCACTATATATTTGGCACAGGTGTCATATTTTTTCGGATGTCATGTTTTAAGTAACTCCTGATGTTGCATGTTCTCACTTAAGTTGTGTCCCAACTTACGTTTTGGACACAAAGAAAGCTGTTGACTCTGATGGCTAGCAAAGATGTGTCCAAACAGAACTGTGCTTCAAGACTTTCAAAGACTGGGTATTAGTGGATTTCGGAGACTTTCCTCCAAACTGGACTCCAATCTTCTACATTGAAAGGTCATAGCACTGAAAATTATAAGAAGCAATTCTATTCTGTACACATGGATCCACCATGAGACAGAATCAACAGAGCAGCAGCTGACAAAAACAATGAAAAATCAATATGGAAATTTTAAAACCACCCTGGAGAGATAGTATTGGGCTTCCCTATGCCTTTCCCTCTCCTTGTTTTGCCTCAGTCTTCATACACTGAATCTTGAGCTAGCAGGGATGCGCTTAAAGATGCGTAATCAGAAGCAGATGTGTAATAGGTACAGATAAGGAAGAAATGAAGCAAGAAACAAAAGAGTCAGATTGGAAAGGTAATTTTGAGAAACCAAGATAAATTCATAAACTAATGAGGGTCTCAAAGTTGACATCAGAAAGAGGTGTTGGAGTTCTTGTGCTCCGTAGTAGAAGAGAAGAATTGGATTTCCCGCTCAATATTTGAGGACAAAGATCCCTGATGCTGTAGTGGGCACATGTTATGCTGCTAACCACAAGACCACCTGATGCTTTGAGGGACAAAGAGAAGGTGTTTTACTCCCTTAGAGTGACAATCTCTGAAACCCCCAGGGACATTCCTACCCTCCCTGTAGGGTCACTCTGCATCAGAATTAACTGTGTGGCAGTGATTTTTATTTGAGGGCAACACAAAATGGTGATTATATCACTAGATGTTGAGGTCCATAGCAGTGCTATAGTGTCAAAGAGTAATTGGGAGGCAGTCACCCCCTTCATCATCTCTGGCAGCCATACAACAAAATAAAATAAATTTAGAGTAACTTTAAATAAGTCATCTAGACGTTCTCTCTGCTAAACAAATCATCTCAGACACATTCTTCAGGCTTGAAATAGGGTTTCGACTTTAAAATAGCCAATGCAGTTTCCATCAAACAAACCCCTTCTGCCCACAGAACTTACTAAAATATGAAAACTTGGCAGCATGGATCCAGCACAAAGGAAAGCTCTCCTGAGTTTTGCTCTCTCATGGAAACAGGAGGATACAGACTGCAGATAGGTGCTCCGGATGAGCAGGGAGAAAGAGCTTTGCTTGCAGTAGGAGGCTTGGCTGATTTCTCCTGAAAACGCACGAGTGTCTTGGGCCTGGCACATGAGTGTCTCCATGACTGCAAGTTGCTGTATTACAAGTTGTCTGGCCCTAGAGACTGAATCCCCTCTGAAGCTCATTAGAGAAATTGGTCAATGGATTTTCCCTTCCCTGATCAGTTTGGTTTGTAATGGGCAGATAGCAGAGATAAAAGGTTTTCTGACTTGCTGATTTATTATCCCCAGAGCCAGCTGTGGGTCCATCTGGGTCCCTGTCTTCTGGGTCCCTTTCCTCTGTGGAAAAGGACTCCAACTTTGCTTGTATGTTGTACTGGGGACAAGTGTCAGTATATTATAAGTTGGAAATTTCTCATCAAGCATTCCAGGGTCCAATTGGGTAATGGCTCCCGATCTTTAAGAACCAAGATCACCTTGAGAATTTCTTAGACACAAATTATTGGTATTTATCTCTGAGTTTCTGTTTCAGAAGGTCTGAGTTTGTGTTTTTTTTAAAACAAATTCCCAGAGATATTAGACTGATGGTCCCCAGAACAATTCTTTGAAAGTCACTGTCTTTAGACAGCATTTCTTAACTTTGCTCCATCAAATGACCAACTGGGGCTTTTGTTAATATAAACCTTCCAATTCTGTCCCATCCTATCCAAACACATAACCAAATTTTCCAGAAGTGCCCAAGAATCTATTTTTGACACACTCATGGACTACTACTAGGTGACAGGAAATCCCAGAAAGCATCAGTGATTTTTCTGCTGCTCTGGTAGTTCTCGGGAGAAAAGCTGAAAAACTGAAGACTGACGATATGAGATCAGTGCTTTTGGGAGATTCTGATTCATCAAAGAATGCTGTCAATTGCAAGTAGACAAAGATGTTCACATGTGTGTTACTTACTTAATGGAAGAATTTGACTGTAGCGTGATTATAACAAACTACGGATAACAGTGAGATAAGTTATAAAGTTAAAGGATTTCATTGTACTCGTGAGGAATCTACACTTACACCAAGGAAAAGTAAGTAAATACTTACTTAAGGGTAAGTAAACAATGCACGTTTTAATAGTAGGAGAGTTTTGTGCCAGCTTCATACCATTTCACCACACTATCTAATCAGTGTGACGAGCAAACAAGGAAAGCAGATAAAATAAATGAAGAACACAGCATCAAACCTGGAAGAAGGCTCCTTAGCAATATATATATATATATATATATATATATACATACCTCAACATAATGGATTATACCTCAACATAATGAAAAAAAATTCTTATGACTGGCCCAGCAATCAACATCAGGATAAAGAGAGAAAATATTATTTTGTAAAAGATAACATTGGTGGGGAGGGGGTTTAATAATCAACACCCATGATATCTGCAGTTAAAGGCATCTGTATTGACCAGGGTATTTTAGTTTTACAATGAAGTTTCCTCAGTTTTTATGGGAAGATTTTTGAGACTGTCCACTGGAAGGCAGTTCTCAATGAATCTCTCACATTTCCACATATCTTATGAGCAGAGACGTTGGCAGCTTTTATTCCAGGATATCTTGCTAAGGTTGTTTGTATAATGAAGGAGGGCAAGGATTGTTCAGTCATGGATTCCTTTACTTCCATGCATGATCCCTTATCAATCCCTGCCAATTAACCAATAAATCATCAGTCTGCTCTCAATGGATGCTTGCATGCTGCTGTTGTACTGTACCAGAACTTCCAGATAAGAACAGACTAGATAGTGTAATCTATTGACATATGAATTTCACCCAGTGGAAACTGTAAATCACCACTCTCTGATCCAATTTTCAATGGGGTTTGGGGTGGAGTCAACTTTCTTAAGAAGATTCTTCTACCCAAGACTGTAACTTCTACCAAATGGTTGAATGGTACTACGTAAGCAAGACATGTGTATAACACTAATAGAGAGTTTTGGTCAGTTTCTGTTACCCACTGGCTATAAGGATGAGACATCTCTGAAAGAAGAGATGAGAGAAACCCTTGGGACCTTGGAAGAGCATGTTTGAAATCCCTGTTTAAGATCTCTGTGTGAGGTGGTAAAGACCACTGAGACCAGATGCATCACAGATTATGGTATAGAGACTCAGAGACTTAAGAGCCAAGACTGTGTGATAGCCTCTACATAACTGGTTCAAGAATATGGACCTGTGGAACAGAGTGACAGAATGGTCCTGGCCAGCGAAGGCAAAGGACAGGAGGGCATGTAGCTGAGAAATTAAGAACTGGCGGTAGATTTGGCTATTATGTGACAGGTAGGTCAAGAACCAAGAGAGAGTTTTGACTCATGACTGAAGAGACCAATGGCTGTATCTTGACTATTTACTGATCTTGACTTGTGGTAACCCACTAACTTCTGTAGTATGCACCTAAGTGTGAGTATTGTCTGTGATTTCTATGTGATCACTGCACTGAATCAATGAACCCAGCATAGATGTAGAGTAGAATGGGAGGCACAGTTGGTTTCAGAATAGGTAAAACAGGATGGGTCAGGCAGTCTTATCTGACCCCTATCTCATGGCATTAGGGAGTCAGAGGAGGGCAGATATGGGCCCTCTGTTGCTATTTATTGCAGGGTGGTGATAAGTTGAAATCCATCTCAAAGGCAAGTAACATGACCAACCAATGAACACTTTCACAAGATAGGGATAGTGCTTTTCTCTGGAACTTTGCTACACAAACTTATAAACATAACACTGACAAATACACATTTTGTTGCTTCAAATGTTAGAATGGTTTCTGGGTGTATATGACCTGCTGATTAAAATATGGCACCAATTTTCCTCTCTTAGCTTTTTGATATATAGAACATATGTCATCTTTCACTCTTCTTGCTACTCATCCATGAAAAATCGGGATATTTTTTGCTGTAGTGTTAGAGAGCCTGGGATATAGGAAGTACACACTGGCTTTATCTTAAGTACTTTGTGTTTTGCTAAAAATGTAGGTCAAATTATACTTTATCTGGTGTCCTTTAATCCAAAGATATAATTTGAACCAATCCAAGCTACATGAACTTGTATTTTCCCCAAGTTTTCCTTACTCTTTATTAGAACTGAGTAGCAGGCGGTTCCAATTTGTGGTCTTAAAGGAGATATGAGTTACTGTATAAATAAACAAGGAAACCTGATGTCATAGTGGGCTATGTGTTTGACTGCTCACCACAAGGCCAGCTCCTTGATCCCCAGAGTCACTCTGCAAGAGAAAGATGAGACCTTCTGTTCCACAAAGATTTACATTCCCAGAAACCCACAGGAGTATTCCACACTGTCCTAAAGGGTCACTATGGATCAAATGACTGTTAATGAGGTTGTTAAAATGAACGGAACAGAATTTAAACCCTTTTATTACAGTGTTCCACTCTTATTATAAGATGGCATAGCTTCACCAACTGTGAACAGAAATTCTTAAAAGAAAAGTTAGAATTCTTTTTATAAATAAGCTTGGAGTTAACCTCACCTTTAGAACATTTCATATGAATTACCCATTGACTTCAATATGTTAAAATGTATTCTGAACTAGTTGCTGCATACTTTGAAGATGAAAAAAAATGAGATCTTAAAAATATGAAACTTGATGTGAAGTCATATTGACACTCTAAATTGTCCTCACCCCTTCCATACATATGCCCTTCCCTGTCAGAACCACACATTACAGTATAAAACAAAAACAAATTACAGGATAAAACAAAAAATATTTGGAAAAAACAGATGGTAAGGGACTTCCAAAGGCAGTTCTATATGCCCCCATAGTACGTAGTTGATTATACATTGAGCTACCAATCGTCAGGTCAGTGTTTTGAGACACTAGTCACTCTGCAGTGCATTAAAGATTTAAACATTTGAAAACCCAAAGGGGCAGTTCTTTTTTTGTCCCATAGAGTTATTATGAGTTAGAATCAGTTTGATGGCACAAGGTTTTTCTCTTCAGTAGAGAATTTCAAAGGGCAGCTTGAAAAGACAAAGTCATATGTATAATGAAATGGGCAAAGACACAGTTAGAAAAGCTAAAAGAAGATTAAACTCAGCCTATGCTTAAAGAAATCAAGAAAAAATTAAGCATCACAATGCAATATTGGAAGATTCTAGAAGCAAGATATTGAAGGATGCAGGAATCATCAAGAAGAGATGGGGAGAATATAGACTCACTATGCAGAAAACAACTGGCAGTCCACTTTTTCAGGAGGTAGCATATAAGTAAGAACAGATGGTTATGAAGGAAGAATTCCAAGCTGCATTGAAAGCATTAGTCATAAACAAGGATCCAGAAATTTATGGAATACCCATTGAAATGTTCCAACAGGCTTACAAAGAATTGGAAACACCTATGCCAAGAAATTTTGAAGACAGGCACTAGATTAACTAATTGACTAGGAAAAATTCTTTATTTGGACGCACTCCAATCAAAGCTGATTCAACAGAATGCTCACATTATAAAATAAAATTACTGATATCACTTACAAGTAAAATCTTGCTGAATATAATCAAACAATGTTTACAATCATACTTCAGCAGCGAGATGCCAGTGGTACAGGCCAGATCCAAAAGAGGCTGTGGAACAAACGGCATCGTTGTTGATGTCAGCTGGATCTTGATTCAAAGCAGAATACCAGAAAGATGTTTACCTGTGTCTTACTGATGATGCAAAGGCATTGACAGTGGAAAGACAGGACTTTGATAAACCTACAAGGGGTTCAGAAACCAGGGTGAGAATACAGAAAGGGGAGAAATAGGGAGGTAAAAAGAAGGCTTAACAGTTTACTGCGTTGTGTTGAGTTCATGTCTTAAGACATGCTGTGTAATATATATAGCTCTGTTTCTTTTTTAAAAAAAAAATCTCCGAACTCCTTATCCCTCAAACCTAAATAGTGGTTTGAGTGGCTTAAAAAAGAGTTGTAAAATTTGAAATGAACTTGGAGTCTTGAGTGACAAACAAGGCTATCTCAAACAAACATTTATGAAAAATGTTGTGAAGCCTTACATTATTGACAATTTAAATTGCCCTCACATCATTCATATATGTGCCTTTTCATTTTTCTTTGTTATTTTCTATTCTCAAGCTTTGTTAGAGTTTTGCAATATTCAACTTGTTGCTAAATGCCATCTAGTCAGTTTAAACACTTAGTCAACCTATAAACAGTAGAAGATAATGCTGCCTGGTCTTGGAGCATCCTTATATCTCTTTCTATATATGAGCCCCTTGCTGCAGATAATATGTCAATCCTTCTTTTTGTGTCTCTCTTTATCCCCATCCTTCCACGTAATCAACATGATGTCCTTCTCCAGGGACTGCTTCCTCCTGACAATATGTCCAAAGTATGTAAGATGAAATATTGCCATCCATGTCTCTATGGAACACTCTGGCTGCACTTCTTTCAAACCGATTGTATTATCCTTTTAGCAGTTGATGATAATTTCAATATTCTTCTCTTGTACCACAGTTCAGATAAATCAAGTCTTCTTTGGCCTTCTTTATCCAATAGCCAACATTCACATGCACATGAGGCTATTGAAATTACTACGGCTTGGGTCAGGCACCCCTTAGCCCTCAAAGTAGCATCCTTACTTTATAATATTAGAAAGATGCCTTGTGCAGCAGATGTACCCAGTGCAGCATGTCTTTTGATCCATTGTCTACTGAGTCAATTACCATTGCTTGTGGATCCAAGTAAGGCAAAATCCTCGAATTCAAACTTTTTTTCATTTATACTGTTGCTAACTATTGATCCAAACTTGAGGATTTGGGTTATCTGTACATTGAGTTCATGATCCACAATGAAGGCTATAGTCCTTGATCTTTTACAGCAAGCATTTCACGTCATCCTCATTTTAAGAAAACAAGGTTGTTTCATGTGGATAGTGCTCATTGTGAATGTCTTTCTCCAATCCAGATGCCACTTTAATCTTCATATCGTTCAGATTTTCTCCTGATTTGCTCAACATGATTGAACAAGTATGATAAGAATATACTCCCATGGCACAAAACTTTCATAGATTTAAATCATACAGGATTCATACATACTCATTCAACCATATTCTGTTCACATAACTGCCCCTTGATCCATATACAAGTTCACATAGTCATATGACATGTTCTGGAATTCCTGTTATTCTCAAAGTTATTTATAGTTCATTTTGCTCCATTCAATAAAATGCCTTTATATAGTCAATGAAACACAAATGAAGTCATTCTGGCATTCTCTGATTTCACCTAATATTTATCTAACTTCAGCATGTTCCATGTCTTCTTCTGAATGTGACCTGAATCTCTGCAGCTCTCTGTCAATGTATTACTGCAAGGTTTTTGGGTGATATTCGAAAAAAAAAATAGTTGTAGGTGATATCAATGATATTGCTCTATACTTTGAGCATTCTGTTGAGTCACTTTTTAAAATTAATAAAAATATGGATCTTTTCTGACTGGTCTCCTCCTACCTTCCTGTGAAGTCATGGTTGTGTGTTGACGAACTATTAGTTGACATGCTCAAGTGTGTGTGTTACATATGATGTAAATGATTCCTGCCTTGCATTTTCAAGCTTCAAGTGGTTGTGTGCAAAGGCGTGTTTGAAATAATTGGTTCATACTGTCCATGTCTTTCTGTAGCATCTCTTGGGAAATTCTTTTCTCCTCATGGGGTTGCCTTGCTATTCTTTGCTGATTGTGGAAGCCTTGAGGGACAATTCCCTTTTCCCTCAGCTTCCTGCATTATCAATTTGGTCTGGAACGATTTGTGTTCAATACATAAAATCTGTTCTTGAGATGATGTATAAATTCTCAATGTCACATTTTTGCCCTCTTTGACCTCTAAGTTTCCTTAGCTTCAATTTGAAACTGCATCTAAGGAATTAACAGTCTGGTGGTGGACCCCTGGCCTTGTTCCAGCTAATGACATTGACTCTATCTTTTTCCACAGATGACCCTTGTGCATTTCATTTAGAAAGCAGTGTTTGTGGAATAGAAGTTACGCATGTGTTGTGACCCACGTGTTCGACAGTTCCAAACCTCCAGCCTCTCTGCTGGAGAAAAATTGGATTTTCTACTCCCATAGGCAGACTCTGGCCATGCGCATGCCCCACCTGGACTTCAGTAAAATCTCAAAAACAAATTGGCACATTGAAAATGAGTGGCAGAAGACCCTAGGGGCTGTGAGATGACATGAAGAACATTATACATAAGAAAATCAAAGGGTCGGCTGAGCCCCGGTGGCGTAGTGGTTGTGCGCGGGACTACGGCCCACTGGGATGGAGGTTCCATTCCAGCTCACAGGAGTAAAGGCTGGGCCTCCTATTCCTACCACCAGAGGGCAGTGATTTCTTAAAAAAAATTAAAAAAAGGGTCATTAAAAAGACAGGAAAGAAAAGAACAAAGTGGCTGTCAGATGAGACATAGAAACTTGTTCTTAATCATAGAGTAGCTAAAGTAGATGGATAAATGATAAAGTCAAAGAACTGAATGGAAAATTTCAAAGGACAGATAAGAAGACCAGGTCAAATATTATAATAAGATATGCAAAATATACACTCATAAAACCAAAATGGAAAAAAGAGCTCAGAATATATTAAACTGAGAAAAAATTCAAGTCTTTCATTGCAATGTGGAAAGACTATATGGGCAAAATATTGAATGATGCAGGAAGCGTAAAAAAAGATGGAATGAACATATAGTACAACTTAGTTGGCAGTCCATTCACTTCAAGAGGTAATATATGAGGGGAAAATGGTGTTGAAGGAAGAAGTCCAAGCTGGACTGAAAACCATAACCCAAAACAAGGCTCTCTGAATTTATGGAATATCCATCGAAATGTTTCAACAAGCTGATGAAGAAAAAAAATCACTTACTATCTATGCCAGGAAATTTGGAAGACAGCTATCTGGCCCACTAATTGGAAAGGTAATTTCTGTACCCAGCCAGAGTGGTCCTCAGAGGCAAGGATGGTAAGACTTTCTTGTACATACTTTAGCTATGCTGTCCATAGAGACCAGTCCCACTAGAAGGATATATCATTTAGTAACGTAGAGGGTGAGCACATAAATAAATAAGTCCGCAAATAAAGTTTCCAAGACTGTAACTGTTTAAGGGAGTGGAAACCTCAGTCTTTCTAACATGGAGAGGCTGATGGTTTTGAACTACAGATCTTGCTGATCACAGCTTAATGCCTAACCATTACACCACTAGGGCTCCATTCAACCATTTCAAGAGGTACCATATAATCAAGAACCAATGACACTAAAACATAGCAGCACTGAGTTATGTCAGAAGCTTTGGAAGACAGCTATCTTGGCCCACAGATTGGAAGGGTAATTTTTGTACCCATTCAACAGAAAGGGACCCAGTAGCATGCTCAAATTATGGAACAATGTTATTGATATCTCATGAGAGTAATATTTTGCTTAAGATGACTGTATAATCATGCAACAGTGGTTACAGCAACAAAGGTAGCAGGGAGTTTCCAGAGGTTTAAACAGGATATCATTGATGAAGTCAGGTGGATTTTGACTGAATATGGAGAATACCATAAAGATATTTACTTGTCTTTTGTTGACATACAAAGGCATATGACTGAGTAGAACATGCTCCAGTTTTACATATTTTCTGTTTTGTTATAAATTGAGCTTTTTCTTTGCTTTATTGTGTCATTTTTGTTGGACCATTTGTTTGTATACTGTCATAACGAAGGAATAACCTTAAAAGATCTTACTTAATCCATCAACTTTAGTAGTCTGGATTTGAAAGATGCCTTTTTCTGCATCCTATTAACAGAACAAAGTCAGTCCATTTTTGCACTTGAAGGGGAATGAGGGAAAAAGAAATAGAAGTAAAGCTAAGAATTGGGCTTGTGGGTTCAGCCTATGAATTTTCAATCACAGTGTTTACCTTCCTGGCTAAAGACAGTTACTGAATATTACTCAGAAAAAACTACCAGCTAAATAGACTGAGGTTAAATATTTAGTAAGCTTTCAATCACTCAAAATGTTTGCAACACACATAGAGACCATATGCATGCTTGTTCTCCATCCACATACCCAGAAACTGCAATCAACTGTGGGCCTTTACTTGTAATGGCTGCATTTTGTCAAATCTGGATTCCTGATTTAGAGGTATTGACTTTGCCCCCTATTTAGTTTTACTTGGCAGATCTCTGTCAATTCAGTTTTTTCATCTTGTTCCATAAAGCCATGAAATAGTCCACATATACTTTTCATGATAACACTTAGTTCTACCAAACACATCTAAATTCAAAATATTGTGACAACTTCCAGACCAGTTTTCCAGCTACCATATACCATATGGTGAGGAATACTGTGGTCAAAGAAATTTTAAACTATGATCTTTGGAAGTATATTGTTGAGTTATGTCTTATGAGATAACTTAGTTAGGTAGGAATCCCAAACACTTAATCTAGTTACATCACCCAAGGGTACCAGGAAGATTTCTTTAGCCCAATATTGATTTAAAAAAAGCCAAGAATGGCATTCTCATCATTGAACTTAAAGTATTCTCTTGAAAAGTCTTTGCAGGTCCTTCTTGATGCCCTTGTTTCTCAGGCTGTAATTGAAGGGTTTCAATATGGGGGTGAAAATGGTGTAAATCACTGAGGCAAATCACCGTCACTCCAGGAAGAGGCTGATAATTCCACACAGACACAGACCTCAAGGCCTGTTCCATAGAATGAAGAAACCACAGACTGGTGAGATCCACAGGTGGAAAATGCTTTATACTTCCTTTCAGCCGATGAAATTCTTAAAATAGAGGAGATCATCTGAGTATATGAGAAGAGGATCCCTGAGAAGGGAACAAAACCAATGAAGCAAGTTGCTATATAGAGCAGGATGCAATTAAGGCGTGTACTAGCATGGGAAATTGCAAGAGCCTGAGCACATTGACAGTAAAAATGATGAATTTTCCAGTTGGTGCAGAAGGAAAACTAAAGCATCAACAGAGTCAGCACTAGCGAATACATCAAGCGGATGAACCAGGACATGAAAACTAGTAGACCACAAAGGTGGGGTTCATGATGACTGGGTAGTGCAGAGGGCGGGGTGACATATAGCTACAAACCAGTCATAGGCCATCACAGTCAGGAAAAATGTGTCCATACCTCCAAATGCCACGAGAAAAATGCATCTGGATAATGTATCCTGCATAGGTGATGGATGCACTCTGGATCTGGATGTTCAGCATCTTGAAGATGGTGGCAGAGGTGAAGCATATGTCAGCCCAGGACAGGTTCGAGAGGAAAAAGTACATGGGCATATAGAGGTTTGAGTCAGAGATGATGGCCATGTCTCCAAAAACAGTGAGCACATGCATGGACAGAAACACTCCAAATATGAAGGACTTATTCTCTGAGTCCTCAGAAAATCCTAGGAGAGAATAAAACTCTAAAATGCTTGCTTGATTTTCTAGTTCCATGTTGATAAGTCAACTAGGAAACGGAAGAAGGAGTTAATTTGAAATATAAATATATGTTGGACAGAATATAGATTCTCTTCAACTTTACTTCACATTAGGCACAAAAACCTCAGCAGTACGGTACTTAGAAATCCTGCTTTCTGTCATTCTGTTACACACAAAATTTTATAGTTTTGACTGAATTCTTTATCCCCATTTAGCTCTGGTCTAAAATAATAGGATCTCTGTATTTGTGAGAACTTTGGAGCATCATGGTAAAATGCTAAAATGCATGTGGACTATGAACTTATTCAATGACATTTGTTTTTCCTGGGCGTCTGGAGCCTGGAAAGAGACTTAGAACATCATCAGATAACTGGTGAAGAACGTCGTGAGATGGAAATTAACGTGGATACAGTTTTGTGGGATGCGTAGGATGTGGGTTGCCTTCCCAGAAGTGGGTGGGTGGGGGAGTGGACTAATGAAAGAGAGAAAGGTGGGAGGGAGGGAAGACAAAAGCTCTTATGCAAATCAAGTGACAGGCTTAGCAAAGAGTAACTCATGCTGACAAAGTATTAGTGTTCTAGGGACTGTTGATGTTCTGCAAGATGAGAACCCAGTGCTTTCTGGACATCTGGCACCTGACAAACACTCCCGGGTCTGTAACTTTGCTGTTTTCTATTGCTAGGGTCCCTGGGGTCAGGTTGGACTCCTAGGAACCTGATGGACGACGTAAGGGAATGCTGCCCAATGCTGTACCTTCTTCACCATTATTCTGATGTTTGAGCTCATTGTGGCTCACTGAGTGAACACATCTTGTCAAAGGAATTCCTCTTTTTGTTGTTCTTCTATTTTATTAAGCCTGATGTCCTTCTCCAGGGACTGGTCTCTCCTAACATGCCCCAAATATCTGAGACAAAATCTCACTATCACTCACAAGGAGCATGCTGACTGTTCTTCTTCCAAGATATATTTGCTCGTTGCTTGGCAGTCCGTGGTGCTTTTAATAGTGTTCATTAGAGGCATAATGCACATCACCCAAATTGTCCTGCTGTTATTATAAATGAGGACAGGCATCATCTTCTAAATGCTCTTCCTGGATGCATCGATGAGAGTTCTCCAGAGAAACAGATTCAGTAGGACGAACATATAGGAAAGGACAAAAGGAAGGAAGATAAAGGCAGAGAGAAGGAGAGATGGAGGAAGTCAGGGGGTGGCCAAGAGTGCGTGCAATGGTATTGCAATTGCTACACATCTGCTATCTAAGCCAGCCACTCATCTGTGATTCAAAACCCCCAAGGATCTCTGCAGGGAGAAGACTGAGGAGTTCTTCCGTAAAGATGACAGCCTGGGGAACCATGGAGTGCAGCTCTACCCTATATCATAGTGTCCCGGCCAGCGGGTCCGTAATTCGCAAGTCCTGGAAGGAGGAGCGGGAATTTGGGAGACAGGAGACACGAGAAATGGAGGCAAGACAGGATTCTGATCAAGTCTCGTTTATTAGGGAGAAATAAACCAATTTTATAGGGTAAGCAAGCCTAGGCAACAAGCCGAGGCATGAAACAAAGTTATCTTCAGAGTTAACAAGTGAAGGTCAGCACACCTGCAAGTCAGAGGATAATCACAAATGCTCTATTCACTACCTATATCATCTTGTCAAGCCTCGAAGGCCAGGGCCGTCCCTACAACCACCCTCCAAAGGAGGCCAGCTCTCCACGACTCAAGGTCTATGCAAAAGTTACAAAAGTAACAGACCACACATCTCAGGCTAATAGACCATGACAGAGTTTAGGCTACGTGACTACAGCCAGGCCAAGCATGTCTGAGCTGGATGGCTCCGGACATCATAGGTCATTTTGAATTGGATGAAGTTCATCCACATTATGAATGGTTGTCTTCCTCAATAAAAATCAATTCATGATAGACATTAATTACACTTACAAGAATAACCTTCCCTGCAATACTTAAAGCTCAAACCACATCACATAACCATGACAACAAATATTAACTATGGAGGATAGCTAAGGTAATTTGGGTGAGGGAATCTCCAGAAATCTACCTTTGAGAGTATGGTGCAGTGACAGAAGCAGGATATTTTTGTACAGAATGTTAAATGCTAAGAAAACAGTAGACTAAAGAATGGACTATGGTGAAGATGCCTCAAATCCATAAAAAGATTTCTCAGGGGAAATCCTAGGTGAACTGCTATCCAGCAGAGGGGAGAGAAAGTGGCATTCTGAGCAGAAACAAAAAAAAAAAGGAAAGGGAAAAGTTCAGAAACAAGAAGCAGTGTTGCACAGAACGCTCTTGTCAACTTGCTGTTGCTAAAGAACAAAGCAGGAGATGGAAAAGGCAAAGGATGCAGATGAAGTGGTGATCAGAGATGCCCATTTCAGGGGAGCCTTGAATAAGATAATGGATACAGAATGGGGATTCTGAAGGGGCTGCATTTGAGGGAGTAGCATGGTCTAACTCATAATGTGCTGTAATACCCAAAGTGCAAGACTCATTAAAGTGGGGGGAATGATGGAGAAAGAAATGAGAAAGTCACCTTCTCTGATGAATCAAGGGGCCTAGTCACATATTTCATGGAAGAGAAAAAAAGCTGGAAGCAGCAAAGCCATGATGGCAGACTTTTCCAACCATGTCTGTTTAAAAATGAGATCTGACACTCAAGCAAAATCAAGGTTAGCCATAGGAAAAGGGTGTCCCTGGGTGATGCAATTGCTGAAGCCCCTGAGGAGAAGCTTAAAGCTTGATAGTTCACACTCAAGACATCTCTGAAGACATGTCTGGTGATCGAGCCTTGAACCCCATCTGAAGCAGTTCTACTCATCACACATGGGGCCCCCATGAGATGGAATCAACTCAACACAACTAAGAACAGGACAGGAATATGGGACTTTGAATGCATCTGGAATATACCCAAAGCAAAACAATTGATACCTAGAGAAGGTAATGGCCGAGCTTATCTATGGATGGTCTTTGCCTGTCCCTCTCCATGTCCTCAACCCAGACTTTATGAACTGAAATCTGGCAACCAGGTAATCTACGTATACGTCTCTTTTAAAGATGTCTAACATGAATGACAGGTAAAGATAGGGCACAGGATGAAAAAAGATAGAGTTATGGTAATTATATGTTCAATTAAGGATGCATCCCTGAGAGAATGAATATGTAAGAATTCTTAATAAAAGATTTAGGGTAGCACATTTTCTGAAGTAGAAATTCCTGCCTCCAGAGGGATCTGGAACAAATTAGAGTGGCTGCAAAAGCAGATATCTATGTATACTTGATCCTGGATTAAGAATTAAAATGTAAAAAATTAATTGCCATTGAATGCTGGGGTTTTTTCCTTGCAAAGTGGACAGTAGAGCAAATACATTTTGGAATCTATGCTCTAGACCAGCGGTTCTCAACCTTTTTTGGGGGGGTCAAATGACCCTTCCACAGTGGTTGCTCAATTCATAGCAGTAGCATAATTACAGTTATGAAGCAGCAACAAAATAATTTTGTGATTGGAGGGTGGGGGACTGTCACCAGAACATGAGGAACTACATTAAAGGGTCATGGCATTAGGAAGTTTCAGAATCACCGATCTAAGTGCTGGAATTGTTGTGCCAGGTTAAAAAGAGTGTGAATGAGAAGAGATCGGATTGCCTATCAGTGTTTGAAGATAACACAGAATGATGTACCACTAGACAGCGGAGTCCAGGGTGTGGTCAGGTGTCAAAGGGTGATAGACACTGCCTTTCATCATCTCCATCAACACAAAATAACTCCAATTGGAGGGAGAGCTTTCCAATCAATGGCAACTTCAAGTAAGTAAATTAGACATTCTCACTACCAAGTAATCACTCTCTATACTCCCATCTTTATAGACTTCATAGGGTTTCCCTCACCCAATTAAACAGCCAATTCCCTTTCCATCCAACTACCCTTTTCCTCTGTGTCCCATACACTTCCTATGCTTGGAAAATGTAACAACAGGGATCCACCCCATAGTCCAAGTCTCCTGAATTTTTTCTTTAAAGGAAAGTGGATGGTGAAGACTGGAGATTTGTCACCCAGAACAGGAAGGAGACAGCACCAGGCATGTAGCAAAAGGCTTGGCTAATTTCTCCTGGAGAAGGTATCTTATGTCTGACAAAGTAAGGCCTCAGTGACTGCAAGTTAATGTATTGCAGGTTTTGTGTACCAAGGGACAGGATCCCTTCTGAAACTTTTTAGATGAATTGGATAATAGATCTTCCTTTCCCTGATCAGTTAGGCTTCTAAAGTAAAGGGTTTCTGACCTGCTAATTTCGTATTCTAATCATCTGATTGGGATCAGCAGGTTACCTATATTGTGGGTTCCTTCCTTTAGGCTGAAATACTCCAATTTTCTCATATATCCTTGGAGACAAGTTTCAGTATACTCTGAATTGAAGTTTTTCCTCAAGGAGGTAGATGAGACATGAGCATGCCAGGATTCACTAAGGCAATGGTTGCTAACCTGTGGGTGAAGCAAGGGTCACCTTGAAGAGTTATTAGAACACAGATTTCTGGGTCCCAACTCCAAATTTCTATCTACGAAGGCCCTGGGTTTGGGCCTGACCACTTAGATGTTTTCAAGTTCTCAAGTACACTGCTGGTCCCCAGAACAACTGCTGGTCTGAGAGTCACTGCCTTAGGAGGGTGTTTTTTTTTTTTTTAATTAGCTTCTGTCTAAACAAGCAGCTAGGAATCTTCACAATATAGACCTTCCTAGGCTCTTCCATCCGGATTCAGGTCAAGCCAATCAACATCTTTAGAAGAGCCTGATAATCTAATTTTTAAAGCATAGTCAATAGAGACATTCATGGAAGACTGCTAGGTGGTTTTGGGAGAAGTATGACCGGTGTGCTCCTTAGAGCAAAGCATGGGAAGACTTCATCTTACATATCTTGGACATGTCAGGAGAAATCAGAACCTGGAAAAGGACATCAAGCTTGGTAACATAAAGAGGCGACCAAAAGGAGGAAGGCTCTCTCACAGAGATGGATCGACTGATCGTGAGGATGGCAACAGGCCAGGCAATGGTTCATTCTGTTGTGCACAATGTTGCTAGAAGTCAGACCTGATTCAATGGTGCCTAACAACAAAAATAGCCACACTAGGTGGCAGGCATCAAATGAGATTCAAATCCTTCTCATCAGAACCAACTCTACTCTTAAGATTCTGTGGCTGCCCTGTAACCAAATTGTATCAAATTCTCTGCTAGATCTGTAAAAGATCTAAAATGGGAAAGGTATTTGACATTTTCTTCCTGACAGAAGCCATCATGACATCATCATGTCATTGTTTGGTGGCGTTGTTCAACCTCCTGTGAAATTACGTACCTTTGCCAGTGTGTCCAAATGTATTAAAGACAATCATGTTCAAGATTTTACTTTGTTTTGTCCTGCACTTGATTGACATAAATTACTGTGCTCATAGTTACTCCTACAGCACATCAGTTGTGTGTGATTTTTGCCCCTACCCATAATTCCTGAGCTTAAGATTTCAGAAGTTTTCATGCTTTTTTGTGTAAATGATACCTTGACTTAAACAGATCTCTTTAACTTCCTTTGACAGGGTTAGAGAATTTTGTCTACCACAAAGAAAGTACAGTTATCTTAAGAATTTATGAGTCAGAATCAACTTGATGCTTTTGTTTTATTTACATGGGGTTTTTGTTTGTTTTATGAATCTAGTGGGAAATAGCCACCATTTGTCTGTCAGTTTGTTGCATTGTGGTGGATGGTGTATTTCTGTGATGCTGGAAGCTAGGTCACTGGTATTTCAAATGTGACCAGGGCGACCCAACTATGAACAGGTTTCAGTGAGCTGTCAGTCTCAAAAAGACAACAAAGAAGAACAGGGCTTCCCACTTCAGAGGAAGAAGGCCCTGAAAACCTTGTGCATAGCTTCAAAGCATTTTCAAATACTAACAGCCAAAACCAAGGAAACAGAATATTGTGGGACATATTAATGGCAGAAGGGTTCCTCAAGTTCTAGCTCACTCGAAATGGGACTGAAGAGGAAGTGATTTTCTCAAGGGCAGTAGAACAAGGTGATATGAATCTGGTAAAGATCGTGGGACTAGCGTCTTCAGGATCTTCATGTACTGATTGGTCAAGACTCCAGATAACTAGAAACAGTCTTACAGGTCCTCTCATGATTCAAACTTTAATTGTGGGAAGTATTGATTCAAGAAAATTGGAACTGATCAAAAATGATATTAAATGCATGAAATTGACACCCTAGGCATTTGTGAGCTAAACCAGACTGGTGTTGGCCATTTTGCAGCAAAAAATCATATGATTGATTATGCCAGGAATGCATAATTAAGAGGAATGGCTTGGTATTCATTGTTCAAAATGATCTCACTAAATCCATCATGAAGGACAATGTTATCTGTGATCAGATTATATCTATCAATCTTTAATAAATCCAATTAATACAGTTATTAATCCAGTTCGTGCACTATTGTACAAAGGGTTGCTATGAAATAAAACCAACTTGAACACCTAACAGTATAAAAACAACAGAGTGGTGGGACCTGAAAACATGCTCTGTCATTACAAAAAAAAAGCTGAGATTTGAGTGCCAAATAAGTCTTGGATGGAAAGTTTTGTACTTTATTTTAAAAAAATCAGCCATAAAAACAACCCTGGAGCATAACATCCTTCTGACTCACATGGAGTCGCCATGATTTGGAGTTTATTCAACATCTAATATCACAAGGCCAGTAATAGCTCTTATTATGGAGATTGCATGTTATAACATAGTCATGTTTAACGAATGACAAACACAAACAAACAGCTATTTCTGTTATGTACCTTAATCACACTTTATTCAATTAAAAACACTGCTGGTGAGTCACACACATAAACAGATATTGACATTCAAATACATAGGAGTAAATTAGGGTGAACAATGTCATTAGTTTAAGAATCTATACTAACATTTGCAAAAGCAGAGCTATGAAAATCCTTCAAATCAAGTTTAAAACTGACAAGCATGCAAGTAAGAAAGAAGCCAGACAGATTACAAAGGAATGGAAAGACAATCTCAGAATTATTCATCTGTAATAGTAGAAGGTATTGGGAATCATTTTGTAGCAGAGTGTAGGGCACAAATGTCATCAGAGAAATTGTTAAAAATATGTAAAGATCATGAGACCAAAGTTATATAAGTACCACAGTAAAGTAAAAGAAGATGAGAGTTCAAGCGATCAAGGAGTAGGAATTTGATCTATTTCAGGATCAATTCATTTGCCACTGATACTGACAAATCTTCCTAGTCCTGGGGCCAGTGGGTCCATCACAGACAAGAGACCACTTTACAGAGGAGCCTCCCCAGTGCCCCCTTGACATCCTTGTTCTTCAGGCTATAGATGAAGGGGTTAAGCATGGGGGTAACTACAGTGTACATCACTGAAGCGATTGAGACTAACATGGAAGACGGAGTCACTGCAGAAGTGAAGTAGACACCCACCCCCGTCCCAAAAAACAGAGAAACAACTGAGAGGTGAGAGCCACAAGTAGAAAATGCTTTTTGTTTTCCACCAGCTGAGGACATCTTACTGATGGATGAAATAATTTGTGAGTAAGAGAAAAGGATCCCGAACAGGGGAATGACCCCCACCACACCAGTCATTAAGTAGATCAAAATGCTGTTCAGGAGGGTGTCAGAGCAGGCCGCCATGAGAATTGTCTGTAGCTCACAGAAGAAATGAGAAATTTCACGACTTCGACAGAAGCTCAGAGGCACCATCAAAGAAATATGGAGAAGGGATATCATGACACCAGTGAACCAGGAAATAAACACCAACATGCTGCAGAGACGAGGGCTCATGATGAGTGTGTAGTGCAGAGGGTGACAGATTGCCACAAACCGGTCATAAGCCATCACTGTCAGGAGTATGGTGTCCAGAATAGGGAAAAGCATGGTGAAAAAGACCTGAGTGAAACAATCCCTAGAGGAGATGATTTTGTTGGCAGTATGGATGCTCATGAGCACCTTGGGGATGATGGTGGTGCTGAAACAGATATCAACCAAGGACAGGTTAGAGAGGAAGAAATACATGGGGGTGTGGAGGTGAGGGTCAGAGCTGACAGCCAGGATGATGAGCAAATTTCCAAGCATAGTGATCAGGTACATCGTCAGGAACATCCCAAAAATGAAGGGCTGCAGTTCTGTATCCTCAGAAAGTCCAAGGAGAATAAACTCTAGAACTCCTGTCTGGTTTTCTGTTTCCATGTAGCTGATATTTATACAAAGAGATAAAAGAGAATATTAATTAATAGCCATCTGGTATGTCATACAGAATATCGATTTTGACAATTCATTTAACTCCAATTCTTTATGTAAGTAGCCATTCTGTCTAACATTTGGATCTGCATTCACTTATCAATTTGGTGAAATCATGAAAAATGGAATTCCTAATTCCAGTTGTCTTTCTCAAATGTCTATTTTCTAACACTTCTGTCAGGAAATTTCAGTAATAGGACAAATCAAAATCACACACTTTTTGACAGAATGTACTGAAAAGAACACAGTATCACCGGTGTGGGATTCCTGTACAAAATGCCTTTCCTCAATCTAAAGAGCAGTGCAGACTAGAAAAAAAATCTAAATTAAAAGATGTTCCAACAGCACTTTGACTCATGCCCTCCAAAATGCTAATATTGTAAGACAAAGAAAATCTAGAGGCTGCTTCAGAATAAAGAACATGAAAGAGGTGTTTCAGCCAAATGCAATGAACAGTCTAGTCTTAACTTTTGCTTTGTTCTTGATGTTACTGTGTGCCACCAAGCTGGTTCCAACTCACAGCTACCCTGAGTGAAACAGAGTGAAATAGCATCCTGATCCATCACAAATGTTCTAATGTTTGTGCCATTGTTGTAGCCACTGGGTCGAGCCATCTTGTTGACAGTCTCCCTCTTTTGCAATGATCCGCTACCAATCATGATGTCTTTTTCAGGGACTGACTCGTCCCCCTAACTAGACCAAAGCGTTTGATGTGAAGTCAAATCATCCCTGTGCCTCATTCTGGTTGTACTTCTTCCTAAACAGACCTATTTGTTCTTTTAGCAGTCCATGGTACTTTCAAATTTCTTCATCAGTACTATAATTCAAATGCATTGATATCTCTCGGGTCTTCCTTATTCAATGTTCTTTGGCCCTATGTGGGAAAATCTCAAGGAGGAGACTTGACTGTGTATGTACATCAAAAGGGCCTAACCATAGCAATGGTGGTGTGAATGGTGCAGCTTGGGCAGTGTTTCACCGTGATATGCAGACTGACTTGCTAAGCATTAGAAATAATTCACCAGCACCTAACAACAACAACCTAGATCAAAATTATCCAGAGAACTAATGAAATAAATTTCATTTCTGTAGGTGTTATAATAATATTGTGTCAAAACTAATTTCTGAATTTTTTACTTACTGTAGTCTCAGAAGTCAATGTCATTGATTTTGCTATTAGGTGCCCTTGAGTCAATTGTAAACAATAAAGTCCCAGTCAATCAGAGAAGAAAACCCTGCCTAGTCGACCCCACCTGAATTTTGAGCAAGGTCTCATGAACAGATTTAGCACATTGAACTCTAAAGAGAGAAGACCTGATTGATGAACTCTGGGAGGGCATCATTCAGGAAGAAAACAAAAGGTCATCACAAGCACAGGTCAAAAGATGAAAGCAAATGTCAGAAGAGACACAGACATTTTCTGTTGCTATGTGCTAGAGTCAGTTCCATTCCATAGCGAGCCAATGCCTAACAGAGCAAATCACTGCCCAATCCTGTGCCACCCTGATAGTTGTTCCCATTGTTGCAGACGTGGTGTTATCCATCTTCTTGAAGACCTCCCACTTTTTGGTTGATCCCTCCACTTTACCAAAAATGTTGTCCTTCCCCAAGGACGGCGCTCTCCTAACATGTCCAACGTACATGAGTGCAAGTCCCACTGTTCTTCGCATGAACTCTTACCATACTTCTTATAAGACAGATTGGTTTATCCTTTTGCATTTTACTTTTACAGTACTTTTGCTATTCTTCCCCAGTAGCACAATTCAGATGCATCTATTTTTTTTCATCTTCCTTATTTCATATCCAACTTTCACAAGTGTATGAGGAAATTGAAAATATCATGGTTTGAGTCAAGCACACCACAGTCCTGAAAGTAATGTCCTTGCTCTCCAATACGCTAAAGAAGTCGTATGCAGCAGATTTAGCTAATGCAATGAATCCTTTGATCTCCTGACTGAGCTTTGATTGTGCATCCATGCAAGATAAAATCCACTGTTTGTAGGAAATACCAAACATTAAAAGGAAAGGGAGCACTATATCTGAGTGGCAATTTCTCTTAAAGCATTCAGAAAAATTATGAAAGACAAGAAGGAAGAAAAAAAGGAGAAGAAATAAAAAATGAGGGGGTAAAGGGCAACAAGGAGAAGAGGACAACAGAACAAGTAAATAAATGTGATAAAATATTGACTTTAGAGAATAGTGAAATTCTTAATGACCTGTAAGTATTTGAAGATATTATGCCCAGGCACTAATCTATCTCTCAAAGACAAATAGTGCATAGCACCATAACGGAAAAAAAAACCCTAAGAAAAAATTTTTTCATCCCAAAATAAGCAGGCCTTGAAGACTACATACAGTAAGACAAGGAGAGTTCCAGGGGAATGTAGAAGGGAAAAGAAGAAAAAAGCAGAGAGGTGAGAATATATACATATATATTACAAAATATACCATAATTTATAGCAAATGATTAAAGATTCTTTCCCAACATCCTAAAAAGAATTACCAGTCCCTTTTTGAATTTTAGTCTTGAAGCAAAATGAGTTTCATTAATATAGAGGGGGAAAAAAAGAATAGAAGTTGCTGTAAAATAGACGGGGACAGAAAAAGAATAATCTAGTAAAGCTGTTAACATGAATTGCTGGGGCCACTGGGTGGCCTTGGGTGGGAATGAATGATCAACATGCCTAACACGTTTCTAGGTGGTCTTGATGCTGCTGGCCTGAGTCTCCACTTTGTAGTGAAAAAGAGACCTAGGGTCATAATGGCTTACACATTGCACCTTACGAACCCAATGTCACCATTCAAACCCCAGTAGCCCCTGCTTGGAAAAAGAGGAGGATTTCTGCTCCATTTGCCACTATGAGTGAGTACAGTGAAGAAGAATGAAGGTGACTATAAGATGGTCTGCAAATTCTAGAGAAAAAATAGATTAGAAAATTCTAGAAAAGATGATACTACAAGGAAGGCCAGATTTTAATGTCATTGAGAAAGACACTGGTTTCCAGATTGGAGGTGCATAAAAGCAATTGGCCTGGAAACTTACAAAGACATAAATGACTAGGAAAGTACATTCAAGAAAAGGAATATTTTTAAGGCTATGATACCTTATCAATTATATTACCCTCTTCTCCTTTCTTCACCACTTTCTTAGTCATCCTTGTCCCAGAGCACACACTGGAGCAGCATGGAACAGATAGCTGACATCACTGAGGGAAGGTTTGTACACCCTCTTTCTCCTCTGAGGGTAGAATACTGACCCCGCCACCGGCAATGACAGGGATATGAAATCATTCATGAAGTCATCGCTGAGTCGTGTGCATAAGAGGCACCAGTGTGCTCTTTTCCTGGCCCCGTGTGATTGAACTACTCGTGAGGGTCCCAAGGAATTATTTATGGTTTCTCAAGCCTTGGGGGATGATTTCTCATCATTCCTCATTAACTAAATTGATCTGATGTTCTGCTCTCCAAACTCTGTAGCTCTCTTGGGGTAAAGAGCAGATGACAGTATGGAAAGAGTTGTGATAATTCTGTTTCCAGGCAGGCAACTTTGGGGCCAGGTGGATTGGTTTGCTCCCAATAGGTTTCTTCTTTTTCTTAAGAAGAGTTCTCATCATTACCGAGTTAGGTTTGTGGGAATGAGATTCTCCCACAGGAATGTGTTTGGGCTACAAAAGCCCATGTCATCACTATAATCCCCATACTTGAGATCTCAAAGTAGCACAAAAGAAAATAAAGCTGCATCAACTGTCTTGACATATCTCCTGGAGCTGGCTACATGGCATTGCATAGGCAGTGGAACTAGAGAAAGTTCTTCCAGAGATGGGGAGGCTCTCAGGTCAAGTACAGTAAATGCTGAGGAAATTAAAATTAGTGACCCGATAAGCATTAGAACAAGCTATCTTGGTGGAGTGATGGGAAGGAACTTACTTAGCATGTATGGGTCTGATATTTGAGTCTCTGAGTAGTGAAAATGGCTAAGAGGTATATAACTAGCGAAACCTTGGATGCTACAAACTCACTTAGAGGAAGCTTAGGAGAAATATCTGCTACTTTTCTTCTCACTTATTGCAGTCCTTGAAAACCCAATGAAACAGTTCTTCACTGTCACACATACTTTCACCATATCTTGACATACATGGGTCATCATGAGTCGGCATCAACTCAATGGAAACAGGTTTGGATCTTTAGGAGGGCAGTGAAGTGGGAAAGAAGAGATTAGCTCATGAGTGTAGAACACGTTAACAATCTTGAGTTGTTCTATGTTTTTCGGTATATCAAATTGAAGATAGATGAACCACTAGAGATAACAACTACATATTGATTCCTGGGGAAATAGGGGGACAAGGCTCATGGAGGTAGGGTAAGGGGAGCTAATATCAAGGAATTCAAAAAGGAAATATTTTAAAATTGATTGCAGTAACAATTGTACCATACTGCTTGATGTGGCTGAACTATGGAATGGTATGGTATGTATTTGTAAAAATGTCCAATAAAATGTTTTTTGGGGGGAGTGAGGAGACAAAACCAAGATTGGTTACAAAGAGAAAGAGAGAGTGTTATCATCAAGACTCTTCCCCTCGTCCCTACCCACCTCCCCCCGCCCAGAAGACACAGGGAAATACTTAAATGAACAAAGAAATAATTGTTGTTGTGGAAAACGGAATTCAAATTTTGTGATAGAAACCGACATTCTACACTATGTTTTAAAGTGAATGAGTCACTTATTCTCTAAATCAATTTAAACCTCACTGTCTTTGAGTCCATTTGAACTCATAATGACCTATTTGACAGAGTTGTCCTGCCCTATCTGGTTTTCAAGGCTCTGATCCTTAAGGAGCAAAATGATCATATCTTTCTCTCATGCTTTTATTAATAAATTTGGAAATTCTTTGAGACAAAATGCATCTACAATATTAACTGGATAATCTCTTATACTGTAATATGATTTAAAGAAAAATATTCACATTTTGGGGCAAAATTTGACTCAATTGGTCTACTAGGAAACTGAGTGACCCACAGAGTTTTCCATCAGGTACTAACCTGAAAATGAAAGTTTCCCATACTTGCATAGTGGTTCTTTGAAAGAAAAGTCCAGCATTTTATCAAGAAAACTCTAAGAATTTCTACTGTTGCACATAGGTCTCCAGGAGTGTAGGATCACCATGAGTCAGGGTGCTACTAGGCCAGCAGCTAGCAAATACCTTATTATAAAGGTTTTTATCCCACAATTAATTGGGTTAGTGTTGATGTGTGGGTTTTGGTTTTCTTTTCTTTTCTTTTTTTTTTTGTTTGGGTTTTCTTTTCATTGATTGTGATCCATACTGAAAGCTGCAATTCTTGATCTTCATCAGCAATGGCTTTGAATTCTCTTCACTTTATGCAAGCAAGATTGTGTCATCTGCCTAGAGCAGGTTGCTCATAAGTCTTCCAGCAGATGCAGCATTTTTCTTCATAGAATCTAGCTACTCTGATTATTTCATTAGCATAAAGATGGAATATGGCTTAGTGACACTGTAGAACAGAATATAATTGTCCCTTGGGATTTCTGAGATGTTAAATCTATGGGACCAGGAATCTCATCTTTCTCCCTCAGAGTGACTGATGACTTTTAATCATTGACCTAATGGTTGCGGTTTAGTGTGCAGTCCACTGTTTCACCAGGGCTGGACTCAGTGACGGGGAGCAAGTTAAGTAAAGTGGCTTATATTCTTGAATACGCAAACATGAAAATCTTAGAGTTCAAAACAGAAATGATTATTTCAATTGTGAGTATTTTGTTTAAAATTTGAAGGAAAAGAATGAGGAGATATGAAAGATTTTGACTAAGCCACATCAATGCCAATGATTAACATCATGATAAAGCAAGAAAATATTAAAATCTCCAAGATCCACCATCAATACCCTTGGAAGTAGCAGTCAAGAGTTCAAGAGACTCACTGCATTGGGTAAATCTCTTGCACAAAACCTCCTGAGCATATTAAACAGCAAGTATGCTATTTGGATAACTAAGGTGCACCTGACCCAAGCCATGGTATTTTAATTTGCCTCATATGCCTGTGACATTGAATATGGAAGATCAAAGAAAAATGGATGCGTTTGTACTATGGTGCTGACTAAGAATACTGAAAGTACCATGGCCTGTCATAGAGCAAGCTACTGTGGGCCGTGCAACCCCTTTGTGTGTAGAATGACCCTTGAACAGGGGTCACCAGGTACATAAGAGTAGCAAAATTACAGTTATCATATAGCAATGAAAATCATGTGATGGTTGGGGGATCTCCACAGCAAGAAGGCCTGTATTAAGGGCCCACAGCCTTAGGAAGGTTGAGAACCACTGCCATAGAAGAATCAACATATTTGAACTGTGGTGCTGGAAAACAATATTGAACACACAATGGACTGCTCAAAGGAAAACTCTATTTCTCTGGGAAGAAGCATGCTCCTCAGAGAGAAGGACAGCAAGGCTGTGTCTTACATACTTTGTCTTATACACTGTGTCTTACAGGCCTACATGTCATCGGGGGAGACCGGGCCCTGGAGAAGGACATTATGCTTGGTACAATAGAGAGTAGTGAAAATGAAGAATGTCTTCAAGGAAATGAATCGACCCAGTGATTCAAGAATGTGCTCAAACGCAGCACCCAATGGGATGATGGTGCAGGACCAGCAATGTTTGGATCGCTTGTGCATAAGTTTGCTATGGATAGCAGTGGACTGGATGCTACCCGCCTTCAACAACTCTGTGCTTTAAAAGGTTTTCAAAGCTGTGACCTTTTGGAAGCATACCTTCAGGTTTTTTTTTTCCCCATAGTACTCTGGGTGGGTTCAAATGTTAGCCTTTTGTTACATAGTTGAGTACATATCTGCTTGAAGCACTTAGAATTCACTGAAATATGGGTATTTAATACTTATTTGTTGAAATATTTAAATGCTGAATGGAGAATGAAGGAGAGTACATATATTAGGCTGCCTTTAATAAAGGCCATGGGATCCTGGAAGGTCCCAACACATCAGCCTCAGTTAACCTTGACTTCAGGTCCATTGTCTCTTGATGCATAGGGTCACCATGCCCTGATTGGGTCTGGGCATGGTTACAATCAATCCCTTGCCACGCTGGTGGTCTTTTGGAAGTCTTGCTCTCCTCTTCAGCCCTTTTCCTGTGGCTTCCATTTAAGTACCAATATGTGGTAAGCAAGCATCGCTAGATGTGAAAAAGATTTTCCCTGCCTCTCTCCCCCAAATATCTATATCTAACTATATATCTATCTATATCATCTATATATCGGATCTAGAACACAGCTTGCAATGATGACAAATGGTTGTCTAGTTATCTCTCTGAAGGAATATGCCATACAGAGCAATCAGACTACTCTCTGGTTCACCGTAGATGGGGCTCACATCCAATTGATAGGATAGTGTGGTCGTCATGTGCTTATGTTAATTTCATGATTGAGATGTAGGGGTGGAGTCTAGCCTGTGAATCTGGAGATAGTCATTGAGTAGCCAATGAGGCCTCCATGTGGGCATGGCTTTCTCCTGAGACTTCTGGGAAATCTGGTGATATTTCTCTCATGGAGATGAGAAGCTATCTCCCCAGTGGTTGGAAGCTAGTCTCAGAGACAACAAACTACAGACAAGACAAGATGGCAGTGTCTGAGGAGCCGGAGAAGCTATACAGCCTTGCCCTCATGGAGCCAGACCTCTGAAATTGGAGAGGCCGTCTGGAGACCCCTGCCAGCCCTGAGTTGTTTCTACCACCACTGGATGCTGTTGATGGACCCTGAGCCCTGGAAGTGAGGAGTCATGAGGGGACCCTTGTTGGTGCCAGGTCTCTGCACTCAGTGACTCATGACCTCATGAGTTGGAAGGAGACGTTATAGACTGGTATTGGGCATATGGGCTAATATCAAACTTATGACTTTGAACTGACTGGGTTAGGATGTTTTCTTAATGTCCTATTCCTCTAGTATATAAACCATACCTATATATATATATGTGTGTGTGTGTGTGTGTGTGTGTGTGTGTCTATGAGATTGTTTCTCTAGTCTACCCGGACTAACACAGATGGAGATTGTTTCTCTGGAGAGCTTAGAATAGGTCAAACCAGCTCAGTAACATCCAAGGTTAGGCTGCCATCCTAAGTCTAAGATCCACCCATGTTGTCACCTATGTATACATAATCTTTCCTCTTTCTACCTATAGTACAACCCCTTCCTGTGATGTATGTCTTTACTTTTAATCAGGGAGCTTGCATGCCCCTTATAGATATATACGCAAGCCTTGATTAGAAGAAAATTTCTCTTCTCCCCTCTCCTTCACCTGTGTTGTGTGTAGATCTGGCTGGTGAGATCATGGCCCTCCAGGAGGTGAGCATGCTACTGTAAGGAAATGCATCTAACTCCTTTATTTTACCTTCTCTTCTATCTCTTTATTTTCTATGACTTTACTATTATATTTATATATCACAACTATAATGGCACCAACCGGACCCATGATAGTGTGGGGGTTGGTTTCTCCCACATCTACCAACTTCAGTATGGGCTCTGGATACTGTAGAGAACTTCAGTAACCTTTCTAAACCTTTGATTTAGAAAAATACAAGAAATGAAGTTTGAGGATGTTCCCTAAAGGAAGCTGAGTACTCTGGAGGCATGTGCTGGAACAGTAGAATTACTTGAGTAATAAAAAGATTAGAGGGGATGGAGAAGATCCTATATCAGGCTCCAACTCTGCTCCCATCGGACAGATAAGCAAAAGAGATCACTCCCATGACTCCCAAGGGGGAAACTTCCATCAGCAATTTATTTAAAATGAAGTGACGGGAGCAAATAATCTAGAAGCATGTTTCTCTCTGGCTCAGCTGTCCTAGAATAAGAGACATTGCCCCAGGTATCAGTCAATCTGACCAGCTTTCCACATTTAGATTTTTGTCGCTGCCTCTCTGGGTGCATGGCTTCTGTCTTTATCTGTCCTCTAGTGAGACAAGCAATGAGAATAGACCCCAAGCCTCAGATTCAACTGTGATGCTCTCACACCACTCTGACAGTTCTGCAGTAAAGAGGTAAGAAAGGGACCTACTTTCCAGGGGCATATACAGGCTCCCCTTACCCCCTCCTAGTTGCCATTGAATCCATTTTGACTCATAGCAACCTTGTGTGTGTGTGTGTGTGTGTGAGTATAACTGTGTTCCATAGGGTTTGTGTGGACTAATGTTTGGAAGTAGATCATTGGCTCTTCTGAAATGCTTATGGGAAAGGCAGCCTGTAAGAAGCTTAGCATTAAGTGCACCACCCATGCATTCCATACAGGGATGTACAAGGGAAGGACACTTTCATGTACATCAATAAAAGCAACAAAGCCCACATAGAAGAAGCACACCAGCCTGTGTGGCCATGAAGCATCAAAGGGAACAGGTATCAAAAGGTCAAAGATAAGCCACCAAATCCATGTGAAGGACTGTGATTACAGTGGAGACCTCAAACTCCCCTTTAATATAATGGGACGGTTCCTCACAGAAGGACCAAAAAGAAAGGTTGATATATCCAGGGTCTGTCATAGCAATGATGAAACACATAGCCGTCCTCTAGTTCTTTAACATTCCTCCCCCTATTACTATGGCTTCAGGTCTACATCATGAACCTTCTTAGACTTGAATATAATCATTGGTAAAGTTGAAAATCATTCTCTACATGAAAGCCAGCACAGATAACCACCTCCACTGGAAAAAGTAACAGAATGTACCATTTCCTGAGGGTATGGGAAGAAAGGGGGGCATTAGGGGTGGTGGGGGAGCTGAAAGAAATGATGACTGCATAACCCCACTGGATAGGAACGAACAACAGAATTGTAGGCAAATGATATGTCGGATTATGTGTGTGTGTGTGTGTGTGTATAAAGAGGAGTGTATATCAGGAAGGTCAAGACGGAGAATTTTTTGAAGCTGATTGTGATAACAAGAGTACAATATTGCTTGATATGATTGAATTATGGAATGTTATGATATCTGTAAGAGCTCCTAATAAAATGATACAAACAACTTAAAAATAAAGGCAAGAGGGGCTGAACCCCAGTGGCATAGTGGTTGTGCATGGGACAACCCACTGGGATGGAGGTTCAATTCCAGCAGTGGGGCTGTGGCCCACTGGGATGGAGGTTCAATTCCAGCAGTGGGACTGGGCCTCCTACTCCCACCACCGGAGAGCAGTGATGCCCCCCCCCAAAAAAAAAACAAAAAAAATAAATGCAAGAGAGCATCCTACCAAAATACATA
This sequence comes from Nesogale talazaci, assembly GCA_004026705.1. Classification (NCBI taxonomy): domain Eukaryota; kingdom Metazoa; phylum Chordata; class Mammalia; order Afrosoricida; family Tenrecidae; genus Nesogale; species Nesogale talazaci. The sequence continues at coordinate 257 of PVJH01002743.1, read as the reverse complement.
TGTAAAAAATATATGCATACATACATAAATTGTGAAATGGAAAACTGATTTTTCTCTATAAATCTTCACCCAGTTGAGAACATAAAGTTAAAATGAAGCAAAGGTCGGGCTAAGGTCGGGCTGAGCCCCGGTGGCTTAGTGGTTGTGTGCGGGACTGCGACCCACTGGGACGGAGGTTCAATTCCCGCTCACAGGAGCAAAGGCTGGGCCTCCTACTCCCACCACCAGGGCAGTGATGCCTAAAAAAAAAAAAAAAA